>JASAMX010022335.1:0-41168 GCA_030248175.1 Microlaimidae sp. YZB2_3
TCGGTGTAAAGTATATTTTTATAGAAATTGAACCGAATCTTTAAAAGTTAAAACTTTTAAAATTTTAAAAACTTTTTAAAAACGAGTGTTTAAACAAAAAAGTTTTTGTAGATTTAGTCTTTACCTTTTAAAACCGAAAAAGCCTTTTTGTTTGCAGTTCAACCCAACAGCAATAATGCTATTTATTATAAACGCAGCAAAACTAGGCCGCGCATTTTTTGGAAATTTAGGTTTTTCGAAAATGGGAGACCTATAAATAAAATTTCCTAAAATAAATAAGTGCAACCTAAAAAATCTAAAACCTGTCCCATGTAGTTTTTGGCTGAAATAATAGATGGACAAATTAAGAATGAAAACAAATAATAATAATATTTAATTTACTTAAGCCTAGATTTTTTGGTTTCTGGCTGATGTTTCATTTGATTTTGTTACCCAACACCTTTTTACATTGACTTGAAAAACTCAACTAGGGTTTCAAAGTAGCTAAAAAAGCAAAAATAAAAGTTTAAAATTTTACTCTAATGTTTTATTAAAAAGTTTATTTAGGCATGTAAGATGTTCTAGATATCTATTTTTTTTCAAATACTGTTAGCCATTATTGTAACTAGAAAAATTTTTCCTAGGTTTGAGTAAACCAATCTTCTACTGCCTTGTCTTGTGCAATAATTCCTATATTTTATTTTTATTCACAGTAAATCTCAAGCCCGGTCCATAGGGAATTAGGCTTTGAGGTACCGAGTCAAACTTTTTTCGTCTTAGATTTTAATATTTTCTGTGAAAACTCTCACCCTTGCGTTCAAAAAAAAATAAACTTTTTCTTCAAAATATCTCCAGCCGGTCTTCAGAAGATATGACCCTCCAAAAAGGGTGTTTTTCGATAATCCTTGCCCCCAATCTCTCACAAAGACTTCAAATTTAAACTACAAAATATGCACTTAAAAAAAGCGGCGACTTTCTACTTTAATTCGGTACTCTCGAAAATTCGGATTTGTGCAGTATTTGTCGAGATATTCGCGTTTTTTTTTTTTCCCTGTACGGTCTTTCCTTCCCCTTTCGTCCCCCGCCACAAGCCACCCGCGCAACAGTTGGACCCCCACAAAATGCACGCCGGCAGGTAGATTTTATTAGGTTTGTTTTTCGAACTTTTCTTACCGTCACTTTCTCACAATTTTCCTAGCAAAAAAAATGCGGGGTTGTTGTGCACGGGAAACGCAATATTTGCAACAAATACTGCATCAATCTTAACTATGCTAAGGTATCAAATTAAAGTAAAATAGCCACTTTCTTTGAGTGCATTATTTTGTAATTTAAATTTGAATACCCATTGAGCATTTTTTTAAGTACATGAATCTTGTCTAAAAACGCTATTTTTGGAGGGTCAAACTTCTCCGGAACCAATGGAGATATGGGGATAGAAAAAATTTTGTGAGCTATTGGGGTCAGGGGTAAAATTTTTACAAAAAAATTAACCAAAATCGAAAACAAAAAGTTTGACTCGGTACCGCACCTTTAAGCATTCCAATATAGCTAATTTAACTAACAACAGTAATCATATTTTAATTAATTACAATTCTTTAAAATTCGGAATAATAATAATAATCAATTAATTGGAAATAGGGTTTCCTTGCGCTGCTTCATAAATTTTGTCACCGAGGTGCCCGCGCCAAAGATTACAGTAACCGAAGTCACAGTAATCTCTCCGCGTCACTGGGAAGTAAGCGCGCGATTTTTGATCTAAGGGTTAAAAAATAAAGTTCTTACAAAAGCAGGAAATCCTCCTCACACCTGGGGAGGGTCCACTAAACACGTGCTGACTAGGTGTCATATTAGGCACGTTGTTTTAAACTCTTGTCAATGTTTTAAGTTCTGGGTTTTTTCTCGAAAAAATATAACAGAACTTTTTATTTGCATGGCACAAAACTGGTATTTTATTAATTTTATACACATTTGTTGTATATACAAACTATTAAAACAATAACTTAATAGTTACGGGTTAGCAAAATTCTTAAATAGGGTTAAAGAAGAACTTTATTAAATTTTATTTCAAACAAATATGCATAAAACTCTTTGAATATTAATTTATCCTATCTAAAAAAAAGAATCTCATACGTTTTTTTAAGAAAAAACCCGAGAAACTAAAACATTAATCAGAGTTTTAAACAACGTGCTAAGAGGTGTTCTTTTTAAACAACACCTAGTTGTTTAAAGACACCTAGTAAAGACAAGGTGTTGTTTTAGAAGACCCGCCCCTGAGTGTTGGTTTTCGAATCCATCTTGGTGATCCGCTGCTTTCCTAAAACTGTTGTGTTCTGCGTTCTGTTGGAGATCCCAATTTGGAAGAATAAAAGTTTATCAACCGAATAAGCTTCACAAAACTGCGCCTTTTTTATTGCCGGATTTTTCAAATTTCTAACAGAAAAAACTAAATAAAATAAACTGAACGGGCGACATTTTTTAGGAACATTTAATATTCTTTGTATATATTTTTACAAAAATGAAATCCTTTTTTTTTTAAAAAGCATAGTTATTTATGCCAGTTTTCGGTTTTTCTTAAGTTTTTTAAAAATTCTATTTAAGCTGGTTCATATTTTTGTAAAAACGTACTTTGGACTAAGTCCAAAGGACAAATACAAAATATAAGGCTGGTTCATACTTATGTAAAAACGTCCGAAGGAATGTTTTTACATAAGTATGAACCAGCCTTAAACGTATGTAAAAACGTTTTTTTCTGTTTGTTCAAAGGACGTTTTTACATAAGTATGAACCAGCCTTTAATTTTTCATTTTCTTTTTAAGTTTTTATAAAAATGACATGTTAAACGCCTGGAGTACAATTTTTAAAAATTGGACAATAATTACTTGATTTCTAATCAGGAAGAAAAAATAGCCGCTATAAGATATATTAAATGGGTTAAGTCACTGCGCGGTTAACCGTTGTTGATGGCGTCATTGAAATCAACAAAACCTTTAATATATTTTTTAGCCAATTAAAAATATATGTATTTATATATAACTAAATTATTACCCATATTTTTTTGATAAAACCTAAAACTCAAAATAAAAAGCAACTAACTTTTTGTTTTTTTTTTTTTTTTTGGGGGGACCCCAGAAAAAAAAAAAAAAACAAAAAAAAGTTAAGCAAATTAAGTTTATTAGTATGAAATTCAGGTATGTTTAGCAAAAGTTTTTAGGTTTTTAATATCAGAAAAATATGGGTAATATTTTAGTTATGTAAAATGTTTAGATTTTTAATTGGCTAAAAAGCTATTAAAGGTTTTGTTGATTTCGATGACGCCATCAACAACGGTTAACCGCGCAGTGACTTAACCCATTTAATATAAGGGAAAGAGCGCTCCGCGCTCTTCCCTGATTTGGAAATCATAATTATTGTCCAATTTTTTTTAAAATTTGTTACTCCAGGGCGCTGTTTCATAGAAGTTACGAACACGCCTTTTTTGTAAAAGTTTATTCTTTTTTATAAAAACTTAGAAAGAAATGAAAATGTAAAGGCTGGTTCATACTTATGTAAAAACGTCCTTTGGACAAAGTCCAAAAAACGTTTTTACATACGTTTAAGGCTGGTTCATACTTATGTAAAAACGTCCTTCGGACGTTTTTACATAAGTATGAACCAGCCTTTATACGTTGTATTTGTCCTTTGGACTTAGTCCAAAGGACGTTTTTACAAAAATATGAACCAGCTTTAATAGAATTTTTAAAAAACTTAAGAAAAAAGGAAAATTTGCATAAATAACTATGCTTTTTAGCATACATAGGATTTCATTTTTTTGTAAATATATACAAAGAATATTAAATGTTCCTAAAAATGTCGCCGTTTGGCTTATTTTATTTATTAGTTTCTGTTTGGTTTTTGTAAAATCCGCCGATATAAAAGGCGCGGTTTCGTGATGCTTATTCAGTTAATAAACTTTTATTCTTCAAAATTGGTATCTCCAACAGAACGCAGAACACAACAGTTTAGGAACCAGCGGATCACCAAGATGGATTCGGAAACCAACACTCAGGGGCGGGTCTTCTAAAACAACACCTTGTCTTTACTAGGTGTCTTTAAACAACTAGGTGTTGTTTAAAAGAACACCTCTTAGCACGTTGTTTAAAACTCTGATTAATTTTAATTTCTGGGTTTTTTCTTAAAAAAACGTATGGGATTCTTTTTTTAGATAGGATAAATTAATATTCAAAGAGTTTTATGCATATTTGTTTGAAATAAAATTTAATAAAGCCTCTAACCGTATTTAAGAATTTTGCTAACCCGTAACTATTTAAGTTATTGTTTTAATAGTTTGTATATACAACAAATGTGTATAAAATTAATAAAATACCAGTTTGTGCCATGTAAATAAAAAGTTCTGTTATATTTTTCGAGAAAAAACCCAGAAATTAAAACATTAACAAGAGTTTTAAACAACGTGCTAAGATAGCACCTAGTCAGCACGCGTTTAGTGGACCCTCCCCAGGTGTGTCGAGGTTCCTGCTTTTGTAAGAACTTTATTTTTTAACCCTTAGATCAAAAATCCCGCGCTTACTTCCCAGTGACGCGGAGAGATTACTGTAACTTCGGTTACTGTAATCTTTAGCACAGGCATTTCGGTGACAAAATTTATGAAACAGCGCAAAGGAACCCTATTTCCAATTAATTGATTATTATTATTATTCCGAATTTTAAAGAATTGTAATTAATTAAAATATGATTACTGTTGTTAGTTAAATTAGCTATATTGGAATGCTTAAAGGTGCGGTACCGAGTCAAACTTTTTGTCTTCGATTTTGGTTAATTTTTTGTAAAAATTTTACCCCTGACCCCAATAGCTCACAAAAATCCCCAATCTCCAGTGGTTCAGGAGGTTTGACCCTCCAAAAATGGCGTTTTTCGACAATTCTGTACTTAAAAAAATGCTCAATGGGTATTCAAATTTAAATTACAAAATATGCACTCAAAGAAAGTGGCTTTTTACTTTAATTTGATACCTTGATCGTTAAGATTGATGCAGTATTTGTTGCAATATTGCGTTTCCCGTGCAAACAACCCCGCATTTTTTTTGCTAGGAATATAAAGTGACGGTAAAAAAGTTGGACAAACCTAATAAAATCACTGCCGTCGTTTGGTTTTTTTTAGCAAAAAAAATCGCTGGTTTTTTGTACGGGAAACTCAATATCTCGACAAATACAGCACAAATATCTATAAGAAACTCAATATCTCGACAAATACTGCACAAATCTAAACGATCGAGGTACCAAATTAAAGTAGAAAGTAGCCGCTTTTTTTAAGTGCATATTTTGTAATTTAAATTTGAATACTCGATGAGAAATTTTTCAAGTACAGACTTGTCGAAAAACACCTTTTTTGGAGGGTCATATCTTCTGAACCACTGGAGATATTTTGAAGAAAAAATTTCTGTGGGCTATAGAACGCAAGGGTAAGGTTTTCACAGAAAATATTAAAATCTAAGACAAAAAGTTTGACTCGGTACCTCAACCTTTTAGTCCTATGCGTTTTTATAGAACCAGCTTAATTTACTATGAATAAAAATAAAATATAAAAATTATACAGCAAGCAAGGCATAGAAGATAAATGTACTGCAAACCTATGAAGATAAATATAGTTACAATAATGGCTAACCATTATTTGAAAAAAAATAGATATCTAAACATATATTTTACATGCCAATATAAATAAACTTTTAAATAAAACATTAGAGTAAAACTAAACTATTTTTGCTTTCAGCTCTTTTGAAACTCTAGTTGAGTTTTTCAATTTCTATCAATGTAAAAAGGTGTCGTGTGATAACAAATCAAAATGAAACAGTCAGCCAGAAACCAATCTACATATAATAACCATGAAGTTATAAATTAAATATTATTATTATTGTTTTCAATTTGTTCTTAATTTGTCATCCTATTTATTTTCAGCCAAAAACTACATGGGACAGGTTTAGATTTTTTAGGTTATACTTATTATTTTAAAATTTATTATAGTCCTACCATTTCAAAAAACCTTAAATTTCCAAAAAAATAGCACACTAAGTTACAATTATCATTACTGCGTTTATAATAAATAGCATTATTGCTTGTTGGGGTTGAACCAACGAAAAGCCAAAAGACTTTTCGGCGTCATAAAAGGTAAAGTTTAAATCTCTAAAACTTTTTGTTTAAACACTAGTTTAAAAGTTTTTAAAATTTTAAAACTTTAACTTTTAAAGATTCAGTTAGAATTTGTATAAAAATATACTTTACTTAGACTCAATTCTCAATAAAACTATCTTCTAAGCTTAAGAATAAGCCAAAATTTAATTCCAAAAATTTTTTTTAAAATTTAGATTCTAGCTTTCTTTTTTCGTGGCTTGAAGTTTCCGAATTTTTTATGCGGCTCCAGAGCTCCGTACCGAAAGGGTGTGAACTAAAAAATAAACTTATTTTGTTATTTTGAAAAATTAGTTGAAAAAACAAAAACAAACAAAAAATTGATTAATCTTTACTAACACGAGGTCAGCATATATATAAATCGATTTGTTAGCGATACGCATCTTGAAGAAGCTAAAACAATGATTCTTGTAGCTTTGTAACCATAATTAAATTTGAAGAAATCCATTTTCAGGCGGTGTCACTTAATCGTTGAAAGTTTAGCGATAAAAATCAAACCACCCACTGACTGTTGACTTTAACAATTTTTTTTTAACAAAAATGGGTAAAAAAATACTGATCCAGCTTGAAGAAGTGATTTAAAGAAGTTTTTTATATCAATTTAAAAAAATATTACACAAACATTGAGTCTCCTATATTAAAACAAATAATATAAGATACAATTTTTAAAAATAAAAATAATTGTTTTTTAGAAATATGACGGGGAGGGTTTGCGTGCAAAGAAGTTTTTTCTTCTTTTCATATTATTTAAAACAAAGAAAGAAACAAGGTTTTGTTATGGGCTACTTGTTTACATAAAAATCAATTCATACGGTCAATATTTAAGAACAAAAAAAAAACTGAGTTATATGTGTTTTTGTCCCTTTTAAAGTTATATATACGATTTAAGCTGATTTAACATATATTAATTTTTTTATTATTTTTATTTATTTTTTATTATTAAAAACCGGTAAGGACACGGTGGTTGATTTGGAAAGGCAGGCTAGTATCTGCCTCCTAGTGCGTCCTAATAGCTTCTTAAGACTGGTTTATACTTATGACAAAACGTCCTTTGGACTTTATCCAAAGGGCAATTTTAGAAAATCCAAAACGTCCTTTGGACAAGCCAAAACGTCCTTTGGACTTTTTCCTTTGGACAAAGTATGAACGTTACTTGAAATTTGCACTTTGGACAAAGTCCAAAGGACAAAATCCAAAGGAAAAAGTCCAAAGGACTAAAAGTATGAACACGTTGTCCTTTGGACTTTGTCCTTTGGACAAAATCCAAAGAACAAAGTTTCAAAAGACGTTTTGACGCTGTGTTTGTCCAAAGGACGTTTTGTCATAAGTATGAACCAGCCTTTACTTGCCTACATTCTAAAATTACATATATCTGAAATGCTGTTTTACAGCTTTCGAAACAGATTTAGCTGCTCCTACCAATTTTTGACATATATTTACTCCAATATAAAAGGCAATACCACCTGCCTCCTTCTTGCCTCGGAAGCAGTTTGGCTGGCTCCAAACTGCTTCCTATGTATCTGCCTTCGAAGATTTCTATTTTCTCCTACCTGTCTCCACTCTGCCTCATACCAGCCTCCAAACCACAAAAGAAAGTGTCGAGAGCCGATCTTACCGGATATTAATAAAATACGTGAGTGGGTCAAACTTTTATACTCTTTTATTAAAAGTGCGTGATATTTAAAGATGTAAGTGGGTGCAAACTTCCTCTAAACTCTCTTATTAAAAGTAAATAAGCAAAAATGTATTTTCAGTCCTTAAATGATAGTTCTTTTTTAATGATCATTTTAGTTTATTCGAGTAAAATATAGTCGGAATATTCAGTATATTTAATTATAGTACCTAAGTTTTGTTGTTAATTAACGACTTTATTAAAAACGCCTCAGGTCCGGTTGAAAAAAAAATTTAATTATACCCAGGTTTTGTTGCTAACCTGTATGTATAGTAAAAGAAGAATTTACCCGTAGAGGAAAATGAATGAATTTTATAAAATATAGGGTAACTGACTTAAATTGGATCAGCATTAATTTCGGCCACCCGTTGTTATAATTCCCAAACGCAAAGCTATAATATGAACTGCTTATGGATACATAGACGACATGACGATTTATCTAGCAATGTGCAGTTCATTTCGTAATCTTTCGCACGGCAAAAATCACAGTCAGTGGCCAAATTTAAGGCTGGCCGAAATTAATAGGAAAGCAAAAAAGCTTAAAGTTATAAAACAAAAAAGTAAAAAGCAAAAAAATAATAAAAAATAAAAAAAAACAAAAAAGTAACTATTATAATTAATAAAGCAAAATAAGGGAAATTAAAGGAGATATTTAAAAAAATAATTTAAAATGCATAGAACACAAAGAGAAATATTTTTAAAAAACCCCATGCCTTAAATATATAAAATGGATATAATTTTGAGAGCTAAATAATACTTGGTTAAATAAATAATTTAAATAATTTTAGAGGCAAAAAGTAAATTTAAAAGTGTTTCGCTTACATGCATAGACACTTTATATTATAAAATTTTTAGTGAAAGTGTCCCTTCCTAAGAAGGAAAATAAAGAAAAAACAAAAAAAACAACCAAAAACATAAAATAATAATATAAACTAGTAAAAACTATTAATACACAAAAATAATAAAAACCATAAAAAACGACAAAAGCATGCCATAAATATAAGGCTGGCCGAACTTAAGCCAGTTACCCACAATCACACACTACAGCGTTATACATGCGCAAAAAAGATGTTTTTTTTAGAAATCGGAAACTAAAACGCCAAAGCTTCGATCGTTTGAGTCAACTTCTAAAGCCCGTTTCACACTGGAGTGCTAGGTGCTAGATGCTAGGTGCTAAGTTTTGAGTGCTAGCTGCTACGTGCTAGGTTCTATGTGCTACGTGCTAAGTGCTAGGAGATGTTCACACTGCAGTGCTAGTTAGCACTGCTAAAGACAAGTTTAAGAAAATACGTTATTGTTTTTATATGTAGTGAAATAAAAATTTTCTTAACGAATGTTTTTTATCTGATGACCACGGCGAAGAAGTAAATCGTCGTTACTCTGACACAATGAGTCACAATCATTATAAAATCATCGTGATCTGATTATTTTTTATTATTAAAAAAAAAAAGAGTGGATTAACCTAAAGAAATATTCTATTGTTTCTTTTGTTTTTGGATTTTGAACCTTTGATTGTAAAAAATTAAAGCAACTTTCGAGAATCTAGAATCAGAATCATTCTATGCGGATGCGCAACGAAGCTTTTATTAATCAATTATGCATTGACTTTAAATTTTAAAAGATAATTCAGCAATTAATTTATTTGGAACGTATATTTACTTAAAAGATTCGAGAATTATTTGTAAATTTATTTTTATTAAAAACATATTAGCTTAAAACAAAAAAAACGAAGATTTTAAAAGCAATATTTTTGCTATTATTATATTCGCGAAAACTTCGAAACACATACCGCAAAATAGAATTATAGTTGCATTTATAGTCTCATAAATATTTAAGAATTTTCTTTAAAAGATGTTTCTCTTAAAAAATGTTTGTTTAAATAAAAATAATAGTTTTTAGATTAAAAACCACAATATTTTTAACCTGATTTTCTCCGGGGGTGCTAGCTATCACTAGTGACGGAGTTGTAGACAGACACAACCAGATTTAATGATAGCTAGCACCTAACACTTAGAACCTAGCACGTAGCACCTAGCACTTCAGTGTGAACGGCCCATATCTTTAACATGGGCTACAACTTTTTCGAGTGATAGCTATCACCTAGCACGTAGCATCTAGCACCTAGCACTCCAGTGTGAAACGGGCTTAACGGTTGGCACTTAAGAGAAAAATAAAAATGTTGTCTTTTTTTTTTTCTTTTAAGCAAGGCGGGGGCCTCGGGAAAAATTTAAGTTGGGTATATAGGAACAAAAAAAGAAAAGAGAAAAAAAAAAAAGAAAAAGAAAAAATAAAAAAAAAAAAAAAAAAAAAGAAAAAAAAAAAAAAAAAAAAAAAAAAAAAAAAAAAAAAATATTAAATAATTAATATAAATATTAAATACACTCTCCCGCTTGCTATAATTAAAATCTTAATAGCAATAAAAATAATACTCTAGTATTAAGCGATATGATCAGAGAGTTAATGATTATGAATAAAAAAACAGAGAAGAATATAATGATGAAATTAAAGGAGGAGGACTGTGCTGAACACAATTCTCTACCACAGTAGAGTCACAGTAAATCAACATCACTACGACACCACCCACCACTCACCTTAAGTAGCCGCTGCGCACCCGCACATCAGGCGCGAAAAGAAAATAACACAATTCCAACAACTGTAAGTACCCAGAGAAAAATGAAATCTGTCAACTATCTGTCTTCTTGAACCGCACCCACAGCCGCTCGCCAAGAATGCAAACAGGGGGCGAACAAACAAAAGGAAAAAAACAAAGCCGGAGCATAAGAATGAACAAATAAAATGTAGAAAAAACAAGAAAATTATGAGAAAAATATAAATATAAAGAAATCAAGATATGATGTGCAGATCAGCTAAATTAATAAATCACTATCCACTAATAAATAATCCCTAAGGCGCTAAACAGCACTATAATCTAACGATACTAATCACAAGACCAATAAAAACAATAAAACGACAAAATTATATTCAAGAATAATCAAGAGCACCAAACAGATGCAATAATCTCACACAAAGAACAACATAAAATCACACACCCCCACCCCAACAGCACCCGCAAAGCACAACCAAACAAACAACTATAGAAAGTGGCACTTAGTGTACCACTATAAGTTGCACTATGTTTCCCGGCAAAAAAATAAAGACATTTAGTGTTATTAAATGGACTAATTACATAAAAAATCAATCATATTTTTGCAAAACATACTGTTTAACTCAATAAATTATTCTGCAATTTATAAGACCACTAAAAACATTTTAAATTCATTTTGAAGTAATTTTGAAACTTAGGCAATTTTCTCTCCATAGTTCCACTTGCTGAACCACTATGAGAACCACTATGCACTCTAAAAAATTAATATTAAAATTGAGACAAACCGCACGTCCTAAAAATGGCGGCTTTTTACTGTCACATTACAAAAATAATAATATATCATTTTTGCACTAAAAAGTATATATTTTAAAAATTACATAAAAGAAGCAAATCCATAATAAAAATTATGATCTTTTAGTATTTAATAATAAAAATAAAAAAACTTGCAAAAATGCGTAAAAAACTAGTTCAAATGTTGCATTTTTATCTATAAATATTCTATAGTGCTCGCCTTGGAGCGGTCTTTACCGCCCTAAGCAAAATAATATCGCTGAATAGTTAGTGCACGATCGGCCAGTAAATTCAACAAGATGTAAAAGTTTTTCTCTGTAAAAGGACTTTTCCCTTTGGATATAGTTATTTGGACTTTGTCCAAAAGACAAATCTTAAGTAGCATTCATACTTCGTCCAAAGGAAAAATTCCAAAGGACGTTTTGGCTTTTCTAAAATTGTTCTTTGGACTTTGTCATAAGTATGAACCAGCCTTAAGCGGACAGAACTCCTAGTAAATACGGGCTTTGACTTTGACAAAGGACGTTTTGTCATAAGTATGAACCAGCCTTAAGCGGACAGAGCTCCTAGTAAATACGGGCTTTGACTCCTTTTGTTTAGATTATTTGTGAGTTAAAATATCAAAGGAGTCACAGTTACGAGTATTTTACGACGCTTCTGAATCATTTTGTTAGAGTAACGTCGAAATTGAGTGTTACAAATTAAAATTGCTTGATATTTGATGTTAGACAACACATAAATATAGAATTAAAAACACACACGGAAGCAAAGAATGGAATATTAACTATCTTTTATAGTTAAAGCTAGTTTGCATATAATAAAAGGGGAAAACATCCTTCTAATGCGCGTAGAAAGCATTGCTATGGATAAAACCCACGTAAAAATTTGCTTAAGGTAGAACACCACAGTTAGATTTTGACGGCAGATTCTTATTAATTAATTTTTACTAAAGTAATTAGGACTGCTGATTCAATTTTTTACATTCATTTTTCTGTAAAAAAATGTTATCGTCTACATCAAATAACATCAATAAAATACATGTCAAAATACAAAACATTAATAAAATTTATTACCAAAAATATTCTGTTTTTTCGTTTTCGATTTAGCGTATCTTGAATAATAAAACACTTTTTTTTAATTAAAAAGCTAAAAATTTAAAACAAAATATAATAAAAGTAGGGCCCAGTGACGAATCGATCCCAAGAATCTGAGGATCCGAGCCGGACGTACTAACCACCCGGCTAATGGGTCAGCTGAGGTTTTTTCCTTAAAAGTTAGTTTTAAAGAAACGGTTCAAAATGTAGTTTCTTGGCGTCAATTAAAAAAAATTAAATGAAAGTTAGAAAATTTGATTCGCTCAGATTTTAATGAAAGTTTGGAAATAGTTAGACACAAGTCTAATCAATACTTTGAATTGTATTTGATTAAAAAACTAATTCACGATTTTTTTTTTATTTGATTTTTTATCGATCATCGATACATTTATAATCTGAGCTTTCAATCGCACTATATTTTTTTCCGACAAAAATTAATAGCCAAGACGATATCTAACTTTTAGTAAAATTCGTCATAACTGTAGTGTTCTACCTTAAGTATGGTTGCAATGACAAGCAGCTGATTCGACGTTGCGTATGATAATACGTTCAGCAGTTTTCGCTCAGTTTTTCAAAATAAATAAATAAATAAATAAAAGGAGTGAACATTTGTTGCGAACACACTTGTCAAACTTCAATTTTATTACGTGAGCTGAAATGGCTTACAAAAAACGGAAGAAACCAAAAAATAAAACATAAAAAAGGATATATTTGACATTTATATATTGCTCAGACATATTTATTGCACTACTAGGGTACGCCGAAATTGAGGGGTTTTTAGGTACTATTTATAATTCTTGTACGTCGGTGAAATATTTGCACCAGAAAATTAAGTTTAAATTCTAGTTTTGATTAATAATTGCAGTTTAATCATTAGTTTGAAGAGGTTTAAAATTACTTCTACGATCTAAAAATCGGACTTTTTAAATTACAAAAATCTGAACGAAAAATGCATAATAAAGTTGTGTTGCTATTTAGTTTTTATAGTTTAACCAAAACGTTAAGATAAGTTTTTATCCTTTAGAAAATTTTATGGGTAAAAACGGCCACCACATTGCTAGTAACGACAATGAACATTGAAAGTTATATTATACTAATTAATTAAAATTATATAATATTAAATTGCAAGTATATGCACATTATACATAAAATTTTGTTCCGGGTTCAGGTCGTTTCGACCTGGTTCGGCTTGTTTCGCGGAAATAGCCTGGAAACTTTTTTGACCGCACTTTAAAATATTTTCTTTTTATTTAAAACTCATCAAACTTGAATTTTAGAACGAAATAAATTTGTATGCACGCTGCATGGTTTGTAGTTCACGTAGAAAAGTTTTTTAATCTAACTTGAATAAAAAAATACATTATAACTGGCTAAAATGGAAAATGCTTTACGTGGGATAAAGTGTAAGCACCGTTTTCCAGACAAAAAAGCGGACCAATTTCAATTTGCCGAAGTTCGAAAATTTAAATTAAAAAAATTAAATTTTAAGACCCAAAGTTGCAGTTAGACAGAAAACAAGGATGTTAATAATATTTTGCAAAAAAAGCTTGGGCAGCCAAAAGTTTAAACTTTAAATTTGGTTCGATTTTGACGAGTAATAAAGATATAGGATTATTTTTTCAACAATTATTATTTTATTATTATTATTTATTTTAAAAATTTATCACTCCTCGTTTTTCCGTTAGAAACTAAAGTAAGTTACATAAGTTTTTTGTAAGTTTAAAAGGATTGAAAAAGTTTATTTAACTTGTTCAATTAAATATATTGGTGTTTAGATCAAAATTAACCGTTGATTCAAAAACAATCCACAAACGAACACAAAATAACAAAAATCAAACCTGGAAAATTTTCTTCTGGTAAAAATAATCCTATTTGTTTATTATTAGTCAAAATGAAACGAAAACTTTAAAACTTACGGTTTTTGCTATCTAAGTATTCTTCCAGCAATGTTTTATTTAAAAATGGTTTTTTAAAGTTAACAAATTTCAGTTCATAGCAAGGCGTTTCCTGCGTGTTAATCCCGTTACATTATCAGTTGTCACTGCGGTGAAATGCGTTATCACTTATCATTTTAGTATAAACCCGGTTTATATAACTTAAAGGTAAACTCAACGTGGCTGAAACAGTTGTTCCTTGGACTAAAAAATGCCCCCATTAAATAACCACTCAAATCACAAAAATCTGACTTCACTCGTATCAGCTAATCAGAATTCAGAAAATAAAAAAATTGAAGTAGAAATCAATTTCAGATTGTAGTTTAGGAATAATTTTTATTTTGTGAAATAAAAAAAGAAAATAGTTGTTTAATGAAGACGTGAACACGTTGTTGCAGCTACGTTTGGTTTGCCTATAGTGAGTTTGATTTAAAAACTTTAATAAACTAATATGACTGCGCATCTTCAATGTTTATTGTCGTCATTACTAGTACAGTGGGCGGATCGTGCCACGAAACTTCTTAAAAAATAAAAAAAATATTACAAATAAACCTATGTTTATATTGCCTTAGAATTAATTTCAATATTGAATGTTAGTGTGACCTGACGTTTTTCACTATCCAAAAAGCACCTGTCATAATTATTGCGAAAAATAACAAATATACGATTTTTTAAATCAAAATAAATTTATGTTATAAGCGCTGATAAACTTTAAAAAACTATTTTTTAAAATTTTTAAGACAAAAATTTTAATACAAAAAAATTTCGTTTTCAATACTCTTATAAAAACTTTAAATTTAGTGAAAGTATGACATTTATAGATTTTGCAGTGACACATTAACGATATATCTGTCAGAAAATATTATAAAATGAGATGTATTATAGATAGTATTAAGAAAATATAATATATGTACTTCATAATATAATGTATAATTGTATTTATAATTAATAAAATAACTGCATTGTTTCCGCATAAATTTTTTTTGCAATGAATTAATTAAAACAAGAAAAAATACAAAAAATATGTAATATAAATATAAAAAAGGACATTGCAGAAGTGAGAGCATTGCAATGCAAACATATTTTACATATAACAGAGTATTTATTTGCAAAAAATGTGTTCCTTTTACATAACCATAAAATCCGGCAAAATTTTAATAATAAAATAATCCTAATATGCGATATTCTGATCAATTCCGTTTTTCCACGTAGTCTTTCTTGCAATTATGGTTTTTTCATATTATATTTTAATATTGTTATTTTTTTAATTGAGAAAAAAATATTTACAGTCCCGGGCAGAAACAAAGGTCATTTTTTCAAACGCAGGCAATAGCCGTTATGCGCGTTTTCACGCGAATAAGCGTTATAGATGTTAGCATGAAGAAAAGCCGTGGGAAATAAGGGATTTGCATTTTGGCTATAGCCGGCCGCCTTCTTTAAGGGCATATGCGCGCGCCCGCGCGCATATTCGTTCTGGGGCTCTTGCTCTTTTCCCTACATGAAAAATTCAAAACATTGCTTTTAAAGTATAAAAAAACCTTCAAACACAAAGTGTTTGCCGTTTAAAATAAGATTTATGTTACAAATTTAAAGAAATATAAATATGTCTTAAATAAACAAACGAGCCAGCCAAAACACCTATATAGTCCACTTACAGATATTTCTTATTTTCCTTTTCTTATGGACTTCATCGCGATAATGCTCATGCGTCCATACGACGCTTATGCCCAACACGTTTGAAAACTACTTTTATTCCTGCTCGAGACTTTAGTAAACGCACGCGCAAGAAGATTTAATTCCTGATGAAAAATCCTGGATAAAAATCAAATATCTGGGGCGCTGCAGATAAAAAAGTAGTTATTATAGAAATAAATTAACTTAAATACCTAATTGCTTTATATCCAGAATCTTACTTGGTATTCCCATTGAATAATTTTAATTTTAATAACAAATGCGGGTAGCATATAGTGGCTAAAGTCAACCCAGACGGCTGGTTTGTTTGTTGGGAGATAAAAAATAAAAGGGCGGAGTGATAATAATATCAAAGCAGTTTAGCTTCATTTATCTCGCCAAATCAAAATCCATCAATCTTTATAACATTTAAGAAATCTAATTGGTTTTTGTAAGTGTCACTATATTTGGTTATTAGATGTCTTTTTATCACGATAGTCAAAACCCTCTCATTTAAACGGAAATTGTTCAGTATTAATATTCTTTACAGAGTTATAACGTTATCGATTCACTTTTAGCTAATTAGTGATAATAAAAAAGGACCTCTTTCAGCCATTGGAGGTTAATTTTTTTCCCAAGCATTAATTGGCTAAAAGTGATTCTATTAGTTTCTGCCAAAACCATTTACACAGAGCAAAACATATATGACGTCATCATGATTACTATATGACATTTTGAGGGTCCTTAAAACCCTGACGTGATTATCATTCCTCGAATAAATAAACGAGAGAGCATCTGAAGTAGGGATCGACCGGGGCAGAATTATTGCTTATGCCGGGGCTGGGGCCGGGGGCGGGGTAAGGAATTTTTGATTTTCCGGGGCCGGGGTCGGGGTAGAAAAAAGTGCCGCGGCAAGCCGGGGCCCCGATCGATCCCTAATGTGAAGTTAGCCCAAAAAAATGAAACTATACATAGTAAAAGTTGTCAGGTTAGCATTTCGCTTATGGTACTGTTGATTTATACAAAAGTTTTATAATTGTATGGTGTTTAATATTAACTATATAATGATATAAATTACCGCCCAACTACACTATAAACCGTATGGTTAGCTAGATCTAATCAACTGAAATTTTTCTTTACTCTTAATAATTTTCGAATTGACTTTAAATTTCTGCTAAATTTGCGTAATTATTACTATAGGTAAATAAAATCTAGCTGACCGCGATATTTGCATTATTGATTCGACAATTTAACAATAATTGGCATTTTCATTAGCCGATAACCCGTTTTAATTTTTTTTAAAACATATACTCCGTTGCTACTATTCGACACAAGGAGTTACAATCAGTTTAAAATTAACGCGACGCTGACTTATAATCTTTGTGCTGATCGTTTGTTAAAGGATAAAAAACTCAAAATTGTTAATTATAAATTATTAACTGGATATTGTTGACTCATCGTAACGACGTCTTGGCGGCTTCGGTCGGTTCTAAAGGCTGGTTCATACTTATGTAAAAACGTCCTTTGGACAATGTTTAAAAGACAAACACAGCGTATAAACGTATGTAAAAACGTCCTTTGGACTTTGTCCAAAGGACGTTTTTACATAAGTATGAACCAGCTTTAAAAGATGGAGCAATTTGTTCTTACCGTAACACAATGAGTCAGAAATATCGTAAACTACTAGTAACTGGGACTTGTTTTATCTATATCAACATACAAGTAATATCAACGTTAGTAGTTTGGAGTCATGTTGATTTCATACTGATTTTGACGTCTTGTGTCGTAGACTACATACGAATGGTTTATGTCACGAAGACATAAAAAATTGAAGTCTGTCAGGTCGCTTTTTATAAGCCATATATTAATGTGTTATATTTAAGTATAAGTAAGTATGAACCAGCTTTAAAAGATAGAGCAATTTGTTCTTACCGTAACACAATGAGTCAGAAATATCGTAAACTACTAGTAACTGTGACTTGTTTTATCTATATCAACATACAAGTAATATCAACGTTAGTAGTTTGGAGTCATGTTGATTTCATACTGATTTTGACGTCTTGTGTCGTAGACTACATACGAATGGTTTATGTCACGAAAACATAAAAAATTGAAGTCTGTCAGGTCGCTTTTTATAAGCCATATATTAATGTGTTATATTTAGCTTGTATGAGTTGTTGAGGAAAATTTTGAAATAACACAAGCAGCAGACATATAGTTCAATATTGTAAATATTAAAGGCTGGTTCATACTTATGACAAAACGTCCTTTGGACAAAGTCCAAAGGACAATTTTAGAAAAGCCAAAATGTCGTTTGGACTTTTTCCTTTGGACGAAGTATGAATGCCACTTAGAATTTGTCCTTTGGACAAAGTCCAAAAAACAAAATCCAAAAGGAAAAGTCCAAATGACAAAAAGTATGAACACGTTGTCCTTTGGATTTTGTCCAAAGGACAAAGTCCAAAGGTCGTTTTTACTCTGTATTTGTCGTTTGGACAAAGTCCAAAGGACGTTTTGTCATAAGTATGAACCAGCCTTAAGAGCTAGGGCTATTGAAGCGGAGCTCCGGTTTTCGGAGCTAAACCCTAAAAGTTTTGGAGTTCCGCACACTCTTATATTTTTTTGAATAATTTAAAAGTGATGCGACATATTATTTTGCCAAATTTTTTTCTAAACTATTGTTTTTTCTTCGAAACTTAATAAAACGATAAATATAATTTAAAAAATGCGGATAGAATAATTTAAAACACATTTTAAGTTTTAATAAAGAAAAAAAGTCGTTGAAGTTTAGATATAAACAATTGCAGATAGGATTGAAGTTGTTTTTTTGTAGGGCTGAGCTCCCGAGCTTCTTCTGCTTTAAATGGTCGAAGCTTCAGATTTATGCGACGCCAATGAACCTACCTAGCATTACAAAATTTTGGGTCCGCGGTCCCGCCGCAAAATTAGAATTCGTTATAAAAAAAATAACTTTTAGCAAATCTTTCCAGAAACCGAAGATTAAACAACAATATTAAAACAATTTCAAGTATTTTTGTTAACTTCTGACCATTATTTAGAGCTGTTTTTAGCGTAACTAAGGTTTCTCATATGTAAATTTATTTCGGTTAACCAGAAAAATAAATTTTGTAATGCTTTAATTTAATACGAAAAGCATGCTAAAATTTCTCAAACTGATTATTTATTATTTGCAGTGTTTCTAATTTCAAAAATAATACAAAAATGTATTTAATTTGAGAGGAACTTTGTTTCGTGGTAAGACCGACGACCCAATTTTTGTTATGCTAGGTAGGCCCATAACCTAGAGCGCGAAAAACTGTGAACTGAAAAAACTTTGTTCACACAAAGTACCAAGAAAAGCACGATCAAAAAAAATTAAACAANTGATAATATATATAATATATATATATATATATATATATATATATATATATATATATATATATATATATATATATATATATATATATATATATATATATATATATATATATATATATATATATATATATATATTCAGAAACGACGTTATAAAAACAAAAAATTAGCGATACACATAATATTGCAATTATTTTTGTTTTTTACAACTTAATAATAACTAATAAATTAAATCACAGAACTTATTGTCATAATTTAGTATATAGTATATAGGGCGCTTGGAAGGAAATAATTTCCAAAAAAGAATTTTGCAATCGAACAAAATCATGTAAAAAAGAATTTGCATGCTATGTATGTGGTTTAATTTGCATAACAATAGTTGGCGCGCTGTTGATTGGTCGTGTTGTATGATATTCAATGGACCTATCTAGCATTACACAATTTTGTGTCCGCGGTTACGCCGCGAAAGTAGACTTCGTTTTGAAACCTACAATTTTTACCAAATTTTTTCAGAAACCGGAGATTAAACAACAATATTAAAACAATTTAAAATACTTTTGTCAACTTCTGACCATTATTTAGAGCTATTTTAGCATTAATAAGGTTTTTCATATGTAAAGTTATTTCGGTAAACCAGAAAAAAAAACATTTTGTAATGCTTTAATTTAATACAAAAAAAGCACGTCAAATATCTCAAATAGATGCTTTATTATTTGTTGTATTTTTAATTTCAAAAATAATACAAAAAAATGCATTAATTTGAGAGGAACTTTGTTTTGTGGTGGGACCGTCGACTCAATTTTTGTAATGCTGGGTAGGTCCATAATTCAGTAATAGTACATTCAGGGGCTTATTTCATAAAAACATTAGTAAATTATCATTTTCCAAATCTCCGCCTATTTTTTGTAAAATACACGATAAAGGTTTTTCGACTTTTAGTCCAGGGGGAGCATCTCCGCGCACTATTCTGCGCTGATTGGTCGCAGCCACGTCATTTCATCTCCACTGACCGAGCAATATTCGTCCCGTCCTCTGTCATGAAAATTACAAAAAATAGGCGGAGATTTGTAAAATGAAAATTTACAAACGTCTTTATGAAATAGGCCCCAGTAGTTTTTATGCGGTTTTACAACAAATAATTAAGGTGATTCGACAGTTGCGAACGCACTTTTTACACCTTAATATTTCCTGTAGGAAATATTAAGGTGTAGAAAGTGCGTTCGCAACTGTCGAATCAAACGCAAACGCAAAGTGAGTTCCGAACGCAATAATACGTTTGTTGGACAATAGTTTTGTTTTTTTTTGTAAGCCCGATTGCTCTTAAAATGAACATTTTTTTACTGTTGTAAAAAAAAACACAAAAAGCGGTTGCTATACAGGTTATACGAAATAGTTTGACGCAAATACGAGATAAAAAAACCCGCGGGAGGCGTTCGAAACTGCGCAAGAAACACATTACCAGAAAAAGTCAAATAATAAAATCGAATCGAAATTCAAAACATTAAATTTATGTGTCATATACGAAGACAAAATTACATTTTTTTTTAAGCAGATATGGAAAAAAATAATTGAACAAGCAAGACTATTCTTTTTAACACCAAAACCCAAACAAAAAAAAACCTTCTGTTATTCGGTAGAATAACAAAAAAGTTATATTTAGTTATTTGTGTTCCAACGTATAGAAATAGTCAATGGTTTAGCAAATCAAAAAGTTTGATTGAATATACTCTTAGAGACAACTTATGTTAAAAGAAACATATGTAATGTACTATAATTTATCTCGGTTTTCCCTGTCGTCGGTTTAGCGCGGCTTTGGTTTTTCAATTTCCTTTCTCAGCTGCGGAGCAAAATATGAAAGCATACAAAAACATGACTAATAAATATAAGGAACTCTCAAATATTCCTTGAATTTTACCTCTTAAACTTTTGTTTTTAACGATAGGAGTTTTCGCGTTCCAAATTTATTGCTTAAAAACCAGTCCATTAAAATTTAGCTTTTTTTAAAAAAAACGAAAAAAAGTTATGAAAAAATGTCAAAAAAATTGTTAATTTATTTTAACAAAATAGGTTTAAGCGTTGTCAAAGCGTGGGTAATTGCTTAATAAACCACAATATATATTTTAAAATTTATGAAAAATCATTAAAAATGGTAAAAAGGATAAAAAATCGTAAGTTTTGTATAATTAACGCTAAATCACCTTTAGTTAGACACTATTAATAATCTATCTAAATTTTAAACAAATTAAAGTTTAAAATATCAAAAATGTGTCCGTATTTTTTCATTTCTTTTTAAATACTATACGTTTTTACTAAATACATAATTTGCGAGTGTGTTTGAATCTACACCAGAATTTAAAAAAGAGCAAAATATAGCTTGATTAATACACAAAACAGATTAAGCGAATGTAAGAATATAATATAAGAAACTATTAATATGCGAAAAAAAATTTAAACAAACGCGTTTTGTTTGATTGAGCTAATCCACTTCGTAAGTTTTTTTAAAAAAGATAAAAAATTAATTTAAATTCAAATCAAAAAATAAAACCGCGAAATTGGAAAAACAAAAAAAGTAATCCGTTGCGACTTTTTCCATTGGGAACAGCAAACTAATTAATATTAACTGAAATAAATAATATTTCTTTTGAATTGAATAATCATTAATTAAATTGCATTTGTCAAAAGTTTTACGAACACAAAATTATAATAATTTAATAAGCCAAATATCAAAGTCTGTTTTAATCTAATTTGGTGTTGAAAAATTTTTCAGGTGAGCATGTCTCGCAAATGGTTTAATTGATTCAAACCGAAAATGTTATTGGTGTATAATATTTAATGATATCTTTATTGTCTAAAATAACTGTACCGTTATTAAGATATGATCACCTTAAAACTTTTGTGTAATATTAATCATTTTTGTACAGGTTTCATTTTGGCATCAGGTTTTAAGATTGGACGCTGTTTCATAAAAGTTATGAGCATTCAATTTCTTTGTAAAAGTCCATTATTTCTTTGTAAATTTATCTGATTTCTTTGTTATTTTTAAAACTCAAGAAAATTCGCTCTGTTATCAGCAGAAATTTCACCGCGCTCACATTTATTTGGTCAAATTTTTAATAGACGGTGGTTAAAAAAATGTTCAAATTTAATCAAGTTTATTATCAAACACAAAATTCGATTGTTTTTTTTGAATCAGCCTAGTGTATGTATAACACAAAGATTTCGATGTCACAAAGATTTCACAAAGATGTCGAGGCTGTGGCGCAGTGGCAGATCTTACGTCTTGCATACTGAAGGTCCCTGGATCGAGTCCCCGCTAAGACACACTGCATTGTGATAATATTCTTTGTTAATATTGTTATATGTAGTATTTGGTTGCGCAATTAGTGCTGAGTAACATCGGCCTTGCGTATCCTGCTTTATGCGAAATAAATAAACTTTTTATTTTCAAAGTTACAAAGAAAAAACTGACATTTCAAAGAAAAAATGGACAAAAGTGTAACAGAATTTTTTTAATTTTGCAGAGAATAACAAAAATAGCTATAGTTTTATTTTTAGACTAAATCTTGGGTCGATTGGAAAAACCAGAAAAAACTGATCCAAAAATATAAAATGTGACCAAAATTATTTTATCTACCCTAAAACAAATACTGCAAGATTATATTTTTTTAAAATACTTTACTCAGTGTTGGTGGCTTTTTTACGGTCCTGAATTCAAAAAAATCTGCTTGATAATTATTAGAAAAATCAAGTGTTAGAAAAATGTAAACGTGCATTTCAATGTAATACGCACGGCAAACATTTGAAAGCGAAAAAATTAATAGAAAAAAACTTTACTTTGAAAAAAAACTCAGTTCAAGTTATCTTGGGCATACAAAAAAACTTTTTAGTGGCAAAATTTTCGCCTATTGAATGAACAAACGCTAGCTCAGTTCCAAGCCCTAATTTAATTTGAGGCTCGGATCTTCCAAATTTTCCTAATTTTTCAATTTAAATTCAACTTAATTTGAAAAATGTAGTAATAAAAAAACTCTAAATTGTTGAAGAATTTTAACTGTTAGATTTCTTGAACAACGAAATTTAAAAGTTTTAACGCTCCTTTAAAAAAATATACGTGTTGCGATAAATTTTTGAAGCGCTTCGTCTATATAATGGTAAATTATACTAAAAAGGGTGAGGTATTGAATTTCTCTATTTTTAAAATCTAATAAAGTAACCATTTTGTTTCATAAATTAAACACGGTGAACGAATACAATAAAAATAAAATCAACTGATTTTTAGACGACTAAAAAATTTTAACTTTCATTAAAAAAAACTAAAGATAAATTTTATAAGGGTGAAAATGACTAGGTAGTAAAGTAACCACTCGTTCTTCGAGAAAATATCACGTGGAGAAAAACACCTGACGCAACTGAATAATAATTTGTTACATCATCTCTGAAAACTTTTTTTATCATTTTTATTCTCAAGCGTTCATTCTTTATTCCTTCCTGACGGCGAGCGGTTACGCCCTGAATTTCAGCCTGAAGGATTTTAAATTTAAACAAAAATAATTTAATCATCGCAGATGATATTGAGTTCACAGGTGATGCAAAAAATAGTTTATCAAATAATAAGAATTAGCTATGAAAGAAATTCGAGACAAAGGCTTCCAGGAAATTGTATTTGAGACAAGAATATAAGTGGAAGGTGACAAGGTTGGCGTGGAATCTAAAACTAGGTCGTTACAATTAATTAAAAAAACCAGACAAAAAATCTTAATCAATTTGAAATATCAAGTTTAAATTCTTAGGATTATTTTCCAATTTTCCAGTTGAAAAACTGGGTTATTAATCCGTTTGCATACTTATGAAAACATTTTATATTTCTAAAAAAATTACATTTTAGCGTAAAATGTATGTTGGAAAGTTAAAACAAAACTTCGGGAGAAAATTTTCGCTAAAAATTTCTATATAAGATTCAAAATAATTTTTTAAAGTTACTTATTAGCTTTAAAATTTAGAAAAAAATTAGATCCCGAACTGGAAATGGGAAGAGCAGTCAGGATTGCGATTCGAACTTGAGACTTGAGTTTCTCGGAGCTCCGAATTCCAAAGTTCCGGAGCTAAGATCTGCTCCGGAAGTCCGCCCTATATTTAAACTAATTTCATGAATTAAAAGCCACCAATTTTTTATTAAATATATTTTATAACCTATATTCTTTTCTAAACATATTTAGAGCTATAAAAATAATCCTATAAAATGCTGATATAATATCTTAAATAATAATGTCTTTATGTGGCTTGTTATTTTAGAAAAATAAATAACAAATAAATAAATAAATTAAAATTTAAATCTAAATAAACTTGAAATCGTTTTAAAATCTCGAGCTCCGTAGCTTCTTCTGCTTAAAATGTTCGGAGCTTGAAACAAATTTTATTTATACTCATAACATCAAAATTTGGGCGGTACATGGTTTTAAATAATAATCTGAATATAAAACCAAACCCAAACAAGTGCAAAAAAATATTCAGTTGAATTAAATATATGATTTTTAATAATTCCAAAGGTGGATAATCTAATAAAACCAAAAATATATAATATACCGAAAAATGTGAAACTCCTATATAAAAAAAATACAGAAAAGGTGGCCTTTATAATGAGCCTCTCCATTAAAATGACACTCTCCACTATAATGGCATAGTAGCCATTTTAATTCGGCTAGTTAAAATGGAGAGGAAGCTATTATAATAGCCATTTATTGACTTAATTTCACTTCATATATACTCACAAGTCTAATACTGTCCGGGCCGCACGAGTTTCTGCGTGTTGGACAGTATTAAACCAACACGGAGAAACTTGTGCGGCCCGGACAGTATTAGACTTGTGAGTATATATGAAGTGAAATTAAGTCAATAAATGGCTATTATAATAGCTTCCTCTCCATTTTAACTCGCCGAATTAAAATGGCTACTATGCCATTATAGTGGAGAGTGTCATTTTAATGGAGAGGCTCATTATAAAGGCCACCTTTTCTGTACTTTTTTTATATAGGAGTTGCACATTTTTCGGTATATTATATATTTTTGATAAAACTATGTAAAAAAAGCGGTCTTTATCAGCGTAGGATCGAACGTCCATTTAAGGACCGTTAAAAATCGTGAATGGCTTTGAAGTGCAATGGGGCGATTTAGCATAAGATTAGGAACAAAAGTTACTATCTGTTTGGTAAATTTTTTAAATCACCTTCTTCTTCTTCTTCTTATCAAGAAACCAGGCATAAAAGATGGTCTAGAATAGTGGAGCAGAAAAAAGGGACGATTTTCCCTGGGCGTATGTTTAGTAAAAAAAGATTTTTATTAAGTAGTGATGAGCAGCTCCTGTTCTGGGCTCCGGATGTTCCAGGCAAAATTTCTAATTCCCGTTCCGGTTCATGTTCCGAATTTTTGGAAAATCTTAATTACGGTTCCGGTTCCGGTGTTCAGGATGTTCCGCAGTTCCACCCATCACTAATATTAACCCTTTGGGATTCATTCCGCTGCATATCCGCAGAAGGTATTCCGCGTCAGTGCTCAATTGTGTTAAACTCCACGAGGAGCCGGAGGCCACCGCAGGCGTGACGCATAGTTTAACACAGTGCAGCACTGACGCGGAATACCTTCTGCGGATATGCAGCGGTTTTCGGACGAAAAAATTCCAAAGGGTTAAGTTTGAGATTAACGTATGTGGACTATGGACCTAACTGGCATTACAAAAATTTGGGTCCGCGGTCCCGCAGCGAAATCAGAATTTGTTTTGAAACCAATGATTTTTACAATTTTTTTTGGAAATTGAAGAAACATTAAAATTAAACAGCTACAGTATATGAAAACAATTTCGAATATTTTTGTTAATTTTTGACCATTATTTAGAGCTATATTAAGCGTAACTAAAGTTTCTCACATATATTAAGCGTAACTAAAGTTTCTCATATGTAATTTTTTTGGTTAATCAGAAAAAAAACAATTTGTGATGCTTAATTAATTACAAAAATACCACTAAAATTTTTCAAGTAGATGTTTTATTTGTATATAGTATTTCCAGTTTCAAAAATAATATGAAAAAATGCATTCAATTTGAGAGGAACTTTGTTTCGTGGTGGGACCGCCGACCCAATTTTTTTTATGCTAGGTAGGCCATAGTAAATTAACGTCTGCCGTGTGCAGTTGCTTACCAAATCGAAAAATTGTAGACCATGCTGGTTATGATTTTTTTATTCTGTAAACTAATTACACATTTTATTTGTAAGAAAAAAATATCGATTTTAATATGTAAAGCGTTAAAATAATAAGAATAAAGACAAAATAAATAAGAATTTTAACTATTATTCACGATTTCTATTTATAGTTGACACGGCGCCGCCGGGCTAAATTGCCCCGTGGCGCTCCCGCGCCACCTATGCTACATAACGAAGAATGTATTCCTGTAGGTAATAAAATTTTTTTACTTATTTCCATCGCTTTGACACAAATTTAACTTTTGGGGTCAAATTTAACCACCCACATGTTCGTAAAACAATAAAACAACAACTATAAAAAAAACCACGAAAATAACAAGAAATGACAAAAAACTCAAAATAAATCATTAAAAGTAGCAGACCGTCGATCAATTTACTTATTTTATTTAAAACACAACACATAAAATTGTATCTCATGTAATATTTTTCAGAATATTTGATCAAAAAATGAAACAATCAAAAATGAATCAAAGAATCTTTTAAAAAAAAAATGCAATTACACTCAACACAAAATAATCAAATTTCAAGAATTATTACATTAGATTTGTTTGGACTAAAATAGCTTATAATACTTTTCTTCAGTTACAAATAAATTTTTTTGTGGTTTTGTTTGTCTAAAAATTTTTGTTTTTAAATAGATGATCATAAAAAAAGGATTTTCTAGAGCTTTGAAGCTATAAAAATTATTGGAATAAAATTATATAAACAAAATACTTCTAAAAGATTTTTTTAATTTGCTAAACAGAAATATTATGATGTTTTAAAGCTTACTATCATCGTGTGTAATATAGCTGATTTCCTCCTGGACGGACGTCCAATCTTTGCGGTACGTGCGGTCTAAATCGGATTTTATGATAATTTTATGGATTTTATGCTGGAGACCGTTGTGGCTTAGTTTTATTATCTACTTTTGCTAATAATTTAATAACAAATTCCATTTAACTCTTTCTGATAATTTGGAGAAAGAAACCGCATTTAAAATGCGGAAGAAATCTTAGCCACCTGAAATTTCATGTTAGTGATGGTGTGGGACGCAAGAAGAGATTTTCCGTCTGAGACCTTATAATATTTTAAAAAAATAACTTATTAACTAATAATTAGAAAAGAAATAATAAAAAATAAATAATGTTGTTGTTTTTTTTTGAAAAATGGAAGCTCATTCTTGGAATTGTCTAAATACTAAGGTATTAACATTTAAACTGGTTTTTGAAGATTTGCTAAAAAAGGAAATTTATTTTTCGTTTTTATTATTTCACGATCATTCCCTTAATTATTTAGCCGGATAAACAATGACAGACAGCTTTTAATAGTTTATTCTGAGAAAGTATTAAAACAATATAATTCTAAGTTTGGTTTATCAAAAGCCAGATACTTTTGTAAAAACCAGACATGCTCAAAAAACTTTTAATATGTGTTTTATGGATTTAATATACCATGTTTTACAAAATATAAAGTATTTATTCCAGAGTTGGCAAAAAATAAAGGAAATTTAAATAATTGAAATAAAGAATAAACGCGCAAGCTAAGCGACATATAAAAATGTCATTGTTTTTTAATTTTAAAACGTGACGTTTTGATTCTTATAAACAATAATCATCAGATTAATAAAAATTAAAACTAAAATTATATCATCTAAATATTGTTACACTAAGAAAATCTAAGAAAGAAATTATTTAGAAGAAAGGAATATACATTAAAATATACTTTTCCAATTTAAATTTAAAATTAAAACATTTAAAATATGTCAAATTTACACATGCAATAAAAATAATTAACTTAGACGCAAAAAATACTTAGTTGTTTAAATAGAATTTATTTTTTATTAAACAAAAACTTTAATCATTTTATAAAAAAATATTAAAACATAAAAGTTATAAATATGAAAAAAAAAACAGTTAACCTTTAATGTTTGAAAATTTTTAAAGCAAACACAAACTAAAAGTACACAAAAAGACCAAAAAAGCTTAAAAGCTAAAAACAAAAAAAAAATTTAAAAATTGTGGATTAAAACTTAGCTTAATTATGCAAATTTCTAAACTGTAACTTTTAATTAAAAGTAATAAACCTTTGGAGACTGATAAAAATATCCAAAAAAACATATACCAGAGCAAAATATTGGAGTTATAACAATAATAAAATGCAACATTGCAAACCTTTGATAAAAAAATTAAAATATTTTTTGTATTATTATTATTATTATTATTATTATTATTTTTTGTATTGTTTTTTCTTTTTGTGCATGTAAATTTGACATATTTTGGTAAAATACTATATTTTTTGTTTGCTGTTTTTATTTTCCTTTTTTGTGCTACAACTATTTTTTCTTTTGATTATCTTTTAATATAAACTGCTAAAAAGCTTATATTTTTTTATTCATTTTAAAATCAAGAATTTGTGCATGGAACTTTGTGCACGGAACACAAATAAATATATACCATGTGGAATAATACCACGTGGTAAAATACTACGTGAAAATATTTTTTTAAATCTTGATATTTGAGACGAAATTGGAAATAGGATCCTAACCATTCAGTTGAAATCCATTTTTAGATTATTATTAGTTATTATTGTTATCTATTATTAGTTAGTCCAACGATCAATAGATCGTTGCTTCATTAGGCTTTTTGCTAATTAGTACGGAATAAAAATTCTTTCTTTCCTAATAAAAACTTTTACTTAGATAAGCTAAGCTAAGATAGATAAGCTTAGATTTAAAAAAAAACCCAATAAACTTATAAAATTTAATTTTTAGCGGTCATTTTACGAAAAAGCAGTAGGTAAAATATAAGCAGTTTTGAGTGTTTTTGAGCTCTTTTTTTACAAAAATATCTGACCTCTTGTCAAGTTTTTGGTTAAAATCTAACTTAAAAATTTAATTGTTTTATCTATTTTGCCACTTACAAATAAAAATTATTGTTTGTTATTTTTTATCAGACTTGTGGAATACCTGTCAAAAACTGCAAACAAAAACTTAAACACACCCCTCAAAAAATTTTTAAATCATTTCTTTTATATGATCTTGTAAAAATTTTCCGGATTTCTTTTTCCGAAATTCACTTAGTTTTTTCAAAGTGGGATAAAATCAATTTTTATTCTTGAAAATTAGGCAGATTGACCCGTATGCAAATATACTGGGACTCGACGTAGTTGACTAGAATCTAAAATACAGGGTTTCATGTTTTTTTTACAATCTATAATCCTTAACAATAAATTTTGATTTTTGAGTTACCAATTAAAGTACGTATGGTCTTTGGCCTCGTAAAAAGGGCACTTAATGCATAAAACAAAAACAAATCGTTGGGAATTAGGCTTAGGTATAGGTTTTCGTCGTTACTCTGACACAAAGAGTCACAATTAGTTTAAAATCAACCTGACTCTGACTCATTTTTTAAGGGATAAAAAGAAGAGTCACAGTTACAAGTATTTTATGCTGATTTTGACTCATTGTGTCGTAGTAAACGACGTATTGACAATTGCAAACTTTCGGCTCCAATATGTTCGCACCCGGCCTTATTTCCCTATACGTCACAAAAACAAAATATTAAAGCAATATATTTTGATAAAAAAAATTTATTAAAATCCAACAAATTCAATGGGTCTGTTTTTCACAAAAAAATCGCCGTGGTTTCTATTTTATATGTTTTGTGCTTTTTTTAAACTTACGGTAATTTTTGAACTAAACTAATACTTTAAATTAAAAAATATGGGAAATGAACTATATGTTAGTCTTTCTAAACTTTTAAACGAAGTTTTACTTACTTCAGTGTACGGCAGAAAAAACAACGAATGACGGATATTAAAAGAGGTAATAGACAAAAATCACCAAAAACCGTAGCCATTTAATTTTTTCCGTTCGAAACTGGAGTGAGAAAAACTATTTTATTTTATTTGGAATGACTAAAATAATTTATAAGAAAGCGGCAAATATAAAAAGCGTACGGTGAACATATAAAATGATTTATACCGTTATATTATTGAGTGAATCCAATATACAGCAGCAATTATGCATTGAACAAAAGGCGAAAAATAAACCACGCCTATGTTGGCAGCTTAGTATTTTACTTTTAGCACTTATAATTTACAACAATTTACAATATAACTTTTTTTTATTTTTAATAATGTTTCAGTGATTCCAATAATTAGAAATGGATTCATTAAAAGTTTTTTAAAATCAGAAACTGCTTATCTATAGAAAGAAATTAACCTTTTCAAAATCCGTATTAACGAATTCAATTGATTAACCCGGATACTGAATAAATTCAAGTGCTATTAAAAGAAGCTAATAGTCCATAAAAGTTGTCTACTTATCACTACATAAACAATTTTAATTATACAGTATTTATCATGCATATTTTTCCGGTACTCTACGAACTTTTAAAATTTGCAAAAAAATTTCAAGGTAATAATAATCTTCAATTTTTTTCGCAAATTTAAAAAATTTTAATTTATTTTCGAAAACTAAAATTTGAATATAAAGTTTAAAATTCGCGAATCTGCACATTTTTTAATTTGCAAATTTTTAATAGCTTAATTAAATTTTCTGTATAATTTACATAATTAAAATATGCGCATCATCAAAAGATTTTCCGCTCGATACATCGTGTAATAATTACGACATTTCATGTTTTATACAGCTTTTCTATAGAATGTTATTTGCAGATATCGAATAAAATATGAGAATTTTTAAATTTAAGAAAGGTGTTAGTAACTAATTAAATTAAAGTGTAAATAATTAATTAAAATTTATGTTAATACGAAAGAGGAAACAACTAAAACACCAGTCATAACATACTAAGTTTACTTTGTAATTTTTTGAACAGATACAATGATTTTGTAATTGCAAGAAGTACAATTGAAAGAATATTTATTGACGTCGACATAAGTAAAAGCTTTCGGCCGAAGCTACAACCATTTTCAATTACACCTAAAATAAATATTATAATATTAAATTTACAATTATAAATATACTATAAATTATTAGAAATAAGGAAGTTATAATAAACGCGATAAATACAAAAATATAAATAAAACGCAGAAAAATTCAGAAATCACGAACTAATATGTTAAAAAGGCTGGAAAAATGTCCGAAACCAGTATAAAGGAATACATGGATTAAAACAGCGCAATTACAAAACATGAACTACTACTAATAAGAAAGACAATAAGGATAAAGAAAACAGAAATAGATTTAAACTATACACATAAAAAGGTAAGACCTACCGCTAAAACAAGCTTAAATTAATGCTAGTAACATTCTTATTTAAAACAGGATTATCCCTTTTAATACATAAATTTTCTTTTATTCTCGAATTAAACTCATTATTTGCTAAACATAAAACAGAAAAATCTCGAGAACTTGGCTGATTATTAAGTAAATTACATGTTAAAATATGGTCAAACACAGCTGAATCTTTTGGAACAATCGTTTTTCCATTTCTAGCTGAGATTCCAATGTGCTCTGAGATTGTAGTAGAAATGTGGAGAACCGTTTGGCCGCAATAAGTGAAGTTGCACCCACTACACGTAAATTTGTAGACAATACTAGATTTCAGATCAAAAGGGATTCAGTCTTTGAATGGAAACAAATTTGTAAAACGCAAAGATGTCTTAAACACAACTTTAAGCTTAACTTGTGAATAATATAGGTAAAACGGTTTCTTAAGTTTAGAACTAACACGCATAGAAACAACGCCAGTATAAGGTAAAACAACATATATTGGAATTTTCTCGACGTGGAAAATAAAACTATACTTAATGTTAAACATTTTACACAAAAACTTCCTAATACATGAATCAATAAAACCAATCGGATAAGAATTTTTACATAAAAATGACTTTAAAACTACAAGATCCTCATGAAACTTTTTGTATGTAGATGAAAGATGGTAAGACCTATGCAAAAGACTGAAAACAAGACTATATTTACTAGAAACCGGAATAAAACTATCATAACTAGAGTAAACTCCACTGAAAGTGGACTTCCTATACACAGATGTAGTAAAACAGTTACCTTTCTCACAAACAGAAATATCTAAAAATGGTAAAACTGACTCAGATTCTTTTTCTGTAAATTTAATACATTTATGACGCGAATTTAAAAAAACTTAGAAACTGACTAACATGAGACTCATCACGAAATAAAATAATAATTGTTACTTTATACCTAATAAAATCTATTGAAAACTAAACAAATAATTGTTACCACGTGAGGATTTTAAGCACCTTTGAAATGTCATATAGTATTCGTGATCACGTCATATATGTTTTGCTCTGTGGGAATGGTGGTGGGAAGAGCTAATAGAATCACGTTTAGCCAATTAGTGCTTGGAAAAAATTAATCTCCAATGAATAAAAGATCTTCTTTTTTTCATAAACGAACTAATTGTCTAAAAGTGATTTTATAACGTTAAAACGCTGTAAAAAATATTAACACTGACATTTCCGTTTAAATGGAAGGGTTTTGACTATTGTGACTTTTTAACCAATTACTTATTATTGTTTGTTTTCGAAAAATGTCTTTTTAGAAAAATGCACAAATTATTTTTTCGGTTCAAAATTCTAAAAACAGGTAGAAATCCCTTAAGTGGTTTTCGAGAATATTTATAAAAATATATTCATTAAATTTCTTTTTTAAGTACCAACTTTTGTTTTTTTTCGCATTGTGATGTTTCTGAGCTTTAAAATTAGCTTTGCAAAGATAAGGTGCTTCAATTGGAACAAGTGAATCCTGCACTTGCCTCTATTGGGAATTTCGTTGTTTTTTACCTGCCTCCAACCTGCCAGGAGGCAGGTTTAAGAGCCGTTCTCACCGGGTTATTTGTAATTCTACCTCTAAAATGAGTGATTTTCAGACAAAGTAAAATAACCGCTTTACATGACGAGTACAATTTTTTTTCGCGTGTATTTTTATCGATATATTTTTAATGTTTTTAGTTATTTTGAAAAAAAATTTAGTTTACAAAAATTTTTAACGATTAATTCAAGGCATTATTTTTTATCAAGATATTACGGGAAAAATAAATTGGATTTCCGGGGGATAATCTTTTGCTCCGTAGAATATTACTGGTAAGTTAAAACAAAGCTAAGATCGCAAACAGGAATAGCGCAACGCCATGGACCGTTTCAAATGACGAGAATTTCATTAACCCTTTAGGATTTTTTCGTCCAAAAAGCGCTGCGATTCCGCAGAAGGGATTCCGCGCCATTGCTGAACTGTGTTAAACTCCCAGAAAAACCGCGGCGGACCGTGAAGTTTAACATAGTGCAGCACTGGCGCAGAATACCTTTCGCGGATTTGCACTAGAAAGAATCCCAAAGAGTTAAATTATGGTTCATGAATTTCGATTATTTACACTTAACTCCCGAGGCGAAAAGTTTGTTTTCGTTGAACTATTTAAAAAAAATACAAAAAGCTAGAAAATTTTCTTCGGGTTGATAACAATTAATAGTAATCTAGATCAAGACGTTATTTTTAGTTTTCTGAACATAATTGCAGGAATATTATTAAACTCAAAAAATTGTCCTAAACAATAATTACATTACTATACGCTATATTGTTAAAAAATCTATACACTAACAAAATGTTAACGAAATGTGAGCGTCTAGTTTGTTTTTTTTGCTGACAATATTATTTTGTACAGACTTCAGTATTTTCTAGCTAGACTTCGTCGAGATACTGTAGTGGAGTCGTTAATAAATTTTTGAGTAAAATACAATCTAAGAATATTTCATGAGTACAAAAAGAGAAATTTGTGGGCTTAGTTTAATTTTTTCAATAAGAATTTAATCACTCAATGAACCTTTAAAAACAAAAGATAAGAACAATTTAATAATGACACCTGCTTATATCAACAGTAAAAAATGTCCAAATTATATATGGATAGCAAGAATGGGTAATAAAGCCCTTTTAAAAAAAAATAGGCAATAATAAAGTGTCGTTTAATTGGCAAAAAATGCAAAATTGAAAATACATTTAAAATTGGTAAAAAAAACCATGTATATTGTTAAAATATGGAGGGCAGCGTTTGCCGAATAAGTTCCAATTTTTCCTCATTCTAGCTTTTTTAATCAAGAGATGAAACAGGCTTTTTTATGAAGAATCACGACGGTTAATTCAATGTAAACAAAGGTCTCGAAAAGATCAAAAAATAATTTGTATATGAAATTGGTTAACGAAAAAAACACAATCATAATACAACAAAAACAACATAAACATAAAACAATTTTTCTGAAAAAACCACTGGTTGTGCATATTTTTTTCTTTCTCATTTTTACCGGTCGTATACAAATTATTTTCAAATCTTCTCGAGACCTTTGTGTACATTGAATTAACTGTCGTACTTCTCCATAGGCCCCCTGTTTAAATATAAAATAAATCAGTACGGTAAAAATGTTAGAACTGAAAAATTGAGCTAAAGACGAATTCTATCAGGGTGAAAACAGCAGGGTAGTAAAGTAACCACTCGTTTTTCGAGAAATTATCACGTGTAGAAAAACACCTGACGCAACTCAATAATATTTGGTTACATCATCCCTGCCAACTTTTTTTTAATTAATTTTATTCTCGCGCGTTTATTCTTCTTTTCTTCCTGGCGGTGAGCGGTTGCGCCCTTAATTTCAGCCTGAAGGATTTTAACTATAGTTGCATGTTGATCCTTTTTTGATTATGCGCATATAATTTAAGATCATTTAGCGTAAAAAACTTTAAAACTATAATGCAAATGAATTTAGTTTATTTTGTAATTTTTTATTACTTTAACCCAGAGATTGGTTTTGTTTTTATGACAGCTGTCACTGAAACCGGAAACTTATGACAGTTTTAGTCTTTTTGCATAAAGAAAAGTTAATAAAAAAACAGTAAACATAAATAAAGTAATAAAAAATTTTGTAATTTTTTATTACTATATTCCAGAGATTGGTTTTATTTTTATGACAGCTGTCACTGAAACCGGAAACTTAAAAGAAAGAAAACATATTACAATAATAATAACCCAGAAATTGCTTTTGTTTTTATGACAGCTGTTACTAAAACATGAAACATATGACCATAAACGCGAGTTTTAGAAGAAAAAATAGGAAACAATTTACTATTTTGTGGTTTTTGAATGAAAAATGGGCAATTTAGAACTGTAACCTGTAATCTTGAGCTTCAGTACTTCATAGATTGACGTGCCGCTTGTATATCGTCGTTACTGTGACACAATGAGTCAGAAGCGTCATAAAATACTCGTAACTCTGACTCATTTTTATATCTTAAAACACAATTAATATAAACATAATGAGTCAGCGTCACATTGATTTTATACTGGTTGGACTTTTTGTGACTTGTAGCGATAATGTTAAAAAAATTATTTTTAAAACATTATCGCAACAAGAGCAGTTACAATATTAAGATTTGAACTTGGTTCATACTTCGTGAGCTCTGAAGCTCTGGAGCTCCACCTCTTAATAAGCGATTTTAAGCTTATTTAAATTTAAAATACATTTAAAAGGACTTCATCAGTATTTTTAAAACTATTTTAAGCGTTTCAAATAAGTTTCAAAAAAATTTCGACAAAATAATCTATGGCATTATTTTTAAATTGTTCATAATATCATTACTAAAATATGGCGGACCTCTGGAGCTCCGGAGTTTGCTGCGAAGCTCCTAAAAGCGGAGCTCCGGGGAAAATCACTAGTTTAAGCGACAAAACTCAAACGGCAGTTTTTTGTGTTTTTTTTTTAACAACAACAAATAATATTTATTTTGTCAGTTAAAAAATTACTACACAAAAAAGGCAAGTAAAGGTACATATATAGTACAATTTATTTACTACCTTAATGATTTAACAAAATAAATTTAATGATAAACCTTACAAATTTCGCTGAGATCAACTTTATCAAGCAAGCATTTAAAAGTATTCAATGATTTAGCACTAATAACAGCTTCAGGCAATTTGTTCCAAATTTTTACATTTCTTTGTGAAAACTAAATTTACGACAGTCTAGTTTATATTTTTCAGTTAATTTGAGTTTAAACATATGACCACACATATAATACAAGTTATCGTCAAAACTTAAAAAAATATTAAAATTTAAATCAACATTTTCGTTCACAATATTATAAACCATGCATAAATCAGCTTTTATACGGCGCAATTCCAGCGAATCAATAAACAATGATTTTAAACGTAAACTATAGTCAGAATATGGAATATTGCAACGTCTACAAATATTTCGAGTGAAAAATTTTTTAGCTTTCTCTAGTTTTTTAATGTCTTTTATTAAGTACGGATTAAAAACTGAAATATTTGATTCCAACAGTGGGTCTTACAAAGACTTTGTACGCTCTAAGCAACAAAAACGGATTTTGGCTTTTGAAACACTTTAAAATTAAACCAGCTCTTAAAAAGGCTTTGGCAGATATCTGGGCACAACGGGTCGAAAATTTTAGGTTTTTAGTTATACACACTCCTAATTCCCGGATTTTATCAACATTATTATCAATATTAGTATTTTTTAGTGAATAACTATTCTCTGGTATCAAGCTATTACCAATCGATAGTACGCTACATTTTTCTAAGGTTATATTTAGCTGCCAACGATCAGCCCAGTTGCAAAAGTTGTCTAAAGTTTGAGAAAATTCGGAGTTTTCATTATCAAAGCGTGACTGATAGAATTTACTGATAAAATTTTTAGAATTTAGAATTTAATATAGATAGAATCAACGAATAGCTCGACACTACAATCACCAACTATAAAGTCTACCATATCATTTATATACAACAAAAAAAGTTTGTTAGCCTCGTTCATAAACCACGTGCCAAAACGCTTTTTTTACTTCTAGAGACGTGTTTTCGGCACTGGCGTTGATCACGCATTAAAAATTGAAAAGGGTAAATATTAGTGATTTTTTCCTGAGCTCTGAGCTCTGGAGCTCCGAAGCGGAGCTTCGCTTTCAGGAGCACCGCATCGGAGCCCAGAGCTCCAGAGCTCCAAAGTTTTGTCCTATTTTTGTATTAATTTCATAAATAATTTAAAAGTGATAACATAAAAAAAGCTTAAATTCGCTCGTTTAAAAGATGGAGCTCCGAAGCTCCCTCGGATTTAAATGGCCGGAGCTCCAGAGCATGATATAAGCGGGTAGGAAAATTCTACAGTGTTCTTACTAATTAGTTTAGTGTTTCTTATTATTTACTAGCAAACTAAACAAAATAATATTTTTATACTTTACATATGTGTTATACAAAATCAATTCGGTTGGTGTTTGAGGTTTATAAATTATACTATAGTCGTGTATTATTGATATAAACACTAGAAACTATTATGAAACGTCATGTATTAGAATAATTTCAATCGTTTAGAAGCTGTTTAGTAGCTTGAATTAAACTTAAGTGTGATTAATATACAAAATGGGGTTTTTAAGTGTCGAATTTCCTTAATTTTTTGACTGAAAAACCGCGCAAGATGATACTGAACGTATGAATTATCTTACTAAATGTTGAATTAGCTGCGGACGACCCATATGCTTATATGCAAATTCAAACACACCGTAATCAAATTATTTTTTTTATAAATTGCACTATTTTTTTATAAAACTTAATGTAACACAAATAACTAAAAAGTGAAAAACATTAAGCTATATTAAAATAAAACTTAAAAAGTAGATACTAAAAATTAAGACATTTTAGGCGTATTTTGTGGCATAATATTTGTTGACAGGAAATGAGTGCCTGTCACATACCACCGACTAAAGATGTTTCAAGTAAAATACTCGTATAATTAATTAATATTATTAAAGCGAATTAATAATAAACTTCCGTTTGCCTACGCTAATTAGTTTTCAGTTTTTACCAAGTATATTTTTTATGTTATTTTATAGTATTACTATTAAATGCAAAAGAACATATAAATTAGTAATAAATTTATTTAATTAGTGTAACAATTTTTTATTCAAAAAAGAAGAAGTCGTGAATAAAAATCAGATATCATGCTAATTAATTTCAGTGTCTCATAAAACACAGATAGAAATGTGTAAAATCCAGAAATAAAGACACTTACAGCTTAAAATTTTTGATAGTCAGAGTATTAAGACCGGTATTCTCTATGAATTCAAAATCGCTATTGCAAGCTATCAGATCGATAGTCTTAGATTTTGTTCAAATTCATATATGTGATATTTCAGATGTTGTGAATGACAATGAGATCATTTTTAGCTGAATTTGATTAACTCGTGTGTCTGTGGTACCCCCTTGAAGTTGGTGCCCTCGACTTTTTTTAGAATTTTTTTCGAAGAAAAATTGATTTTGAATGACAATAAAAACCTACGGTAATTCTTTTTGTGGTTGAATTTAGTTCTTACCTATGTAAAATAGTTTGGTTTTTTTAAAAATCAGCAATATTTTGCCAAATTTTTAATTTTTGAACATAAAATTTTACAATTTTTCAAAAAAATATAAAATTTTGAAATTTTTTTGGTTTTAAAAATCAACCAGATTAACATTTCAAAATATTCAGACCGCGCTGCCCCTTTGTTTTTATTATTTAACCCCTATTTAGTCCTTTGAATTTTAAAAAAATGAAGAAAAAAAGGCCCCTTTTTTGAGAACCAAACATTTAAATGCCGTGCCTAAAATTTTAGAAGCAAAAATAAACCATTGCGGAATCGGGATAATTTAGTCATGGATTTTAAGCCAAATATTCTGTTAATAAAAAATAAACAAAAACAATAATCTAACAACCCTCCCCATTTTTTTTAAAATTCAAAGGACTAAATAGGGGTTAAATAATGAAAACAAAAGGGCAGCGCGGTCTGAATATTTAAATGTTAATCTGGTTGATTTTTAAAACCAAAAAAATTTCAAAATTTTATATTTTTTTGAAAAATTGTAAAATTTTATGTTCAAAAAATTAAAAATTTGGCAAAATATTGCTGATTTTTAAAAAATCAAAACTATTTTACATAGGTAAGAACTTAAATTCAACCACAAAAAGAAATTACCGTAGGTTTTTATTGTCATTCAAAATCAATTTTTCTTCGAAAAAAATTCTAAAAAAAGTCGAGGGCACCAACTTCAAGGGGGAACCAGACACACACTAGTTAAATCAAATTTAGCTAAAATGATCTCTATCGTCATTCACAACATCTGAAATATCACATATATGAATTTAAAGAAAAAAATGAAGATTATCCATCTTATAGCCTGCAATAGCGATTTTGAATTCATAGAGAATACCGGTCTTAATAATATCTCTTACTATCAAAAATTTTAAAGCTGTAAGTGTCTTTATTTCTGGATTTTACACATTTCTATCTGTGTTTTATGAGACACTGAAATTAATTAGCATGATATCTGATTTTTATTGACGACTTCTTCCCTTTTTGAATAAAAAATTGTTACACTAATTAAATAAATTTATTACTTAATTTAATATGTTCTTTTGCATTTAATAGTAATACTATAAAATAACATAAAAAATATACTTGGTAAAAACTTAAAACTAATTAGCGTAGGCAAACGGGAAGTTTATTATTAATTCGCTTTAAGAATATTAATTAATTATACGAGTATTTTACTTGAAACATCTTTAGTCGGTGGTATGTGACAGGCACTCATTTCCTGTCAACAAATATTATGCCACAAAATACGCCTGAAAATGTCTTAATTTTTAGTATCTACTTTTTAAGTTTTATTTTTAATATAGCTTAATGTTTTTCACTTTTTAGTTATTTGTGTTACATTAAGTTTTATAAAAAAATAGTGCAATTTATAAAATAATTTGATTATGGTGTGTTTGAATTTGCATATAAGCATATGGGTCGTCCGCAGCTAATTCAAAATTTAGTAAAAAGATAATTCATACGTTCAGTATCATCTTGCGCGGTTTTTCAGTCAAAAAATTAAGGAAATTCGACACTTAAAAACCCCATTTTGTATATTAATCAACATGTACCCACTTAACCCAATTCAAGCTACTAAACAGCTTCTAAACGATTGAAATTATTCTAATACATGACGTTTCATAATAGTTTCTAGTGTTTATATCAAGAATACACGACTATAGTATAATTTATAAACCTCAAACACCAACCGTATCGATTTTGTATAACACATATGTAAAAGTATAAAAATATTATTTTGTTTAGTTTGCTATAGTAAATAATAAGAAACACTAAACTAATTAGTAATAACACTGTAGAATTTTCCTACCGCTTATATCATGCTCTGAGCTCCGGCCATTAAAATCTGAGGGAGCTTCGGAGTCTCATCTTTTAAACGAGCGAATTTAAGCTTTTTTTATGTTATCACTTTTAAATTATTTATGAAATTAATACAAAAATAGGACAAAACTTTGGAGCTCTGGAGCTCTGGTTCGATGCGGTGCTCCGAAAGCGAAGCTCCGCTTCGGAGCTCCAGAGCTCAAGAAGCTCAGGAAACGACGAACCATTACCTTTTCAATTTTTACGTGATCAACGCCAGTGCCGAAAACACGTCTCTAGAAGTAAAAAAAGCGTTTTGGCACGTGGTTTATGGACGAGGTGAAACAAACTTTTTTGTTGTATATAAATGATATGGTAGACTTTATAGTTGGTGATTGTAGTGTCGAGCTATTCGTTGATTCTATCTAT
>JASAMX010022337.1:0-70937 GCA_030248175.1 Microlaimidae sp. YZB2_3
GAAAAAACTTATCCAAAAAAATAAAAAAAGGTGGCCAAAATTAAGTCAGTTACCCTATGTCTGTTAAATTTTTCCACGTTTAAAAACTGTTGGTAAAAATATAACCCATCAAAAACACATCAAAAATTATTTTATTTAGAACTGATTGGTTATTAAAACAAACGGTAAATCAGTTTTTTCAATAAATAACCAAATGGTCCCCTCTGGTATTTTTTAAACAATATCTTCAACAGTTGCACAAACCCAATGAGCAAGCTAACCTTAATGGTTAAAGCTGATAACATTTTCCCACATTATACTGTCTAATATATATTTCAAATCATTTGAAATATTCCAGAATTTAATGTGTAGAATTTATATTTTTTAATTTATTTTTACATTATGAAATATTTATTTATGCGTCACATTCAACACCATTGTGTGAAAAACACCATGTACACTATTTTTCACCATTATGTGAAAAACACCTCTTCTATGAAGTTTAAGCTCGAAATTTTTTTTGTTTGCCAATACCAGGGTAAAACTTAGAATAATCGACATTATTACGGAGAAAAACATTCATGTATACCATAGAAGATATTTTTACATAATGAAATATTGTACACTGTTTTTTTTTTAATATAATTTGAACAACTATTTAAAACATAGTCGGAAATGTTCTTCTTTTATGCATTCTTTTGGTATTACGTGCCCCCTACCTAGGTGATAAGTAGAGTAAACTAGTTAAGTTTGCACACTAGAAGAACAGAAAAACGCCACCGTGTGACAAAGGTTTCACCGTAGTGATACAGAGGTTTAACTGGGGAAAACTGTAACTGGTTAACTACGCGTTCGCATACTTCGCAATACTTCGCATAACAATATGAATCTCTAGTCCTTCAGTAGGCAAAACAAACGTGTTGCCACTGCTCAACAACCTCAACAAAAAATATTTTCATAATTGTTTATTTTAAAACATTGTGGTCGAGAACGCAGCCTATGTTACTTTTTACCAACTGTGATGACTTGTAAAATCTATCACTTTCTGTTCTGTGTCTTGTTTGTAAATGTGGTTCTGAACCAATTTAGTAAATTCAGTGTAACGACTTTAAAAAACCACCCCTGTTTTTCACAAGTTTCTAAGTACGGAAGGTAAGTTCCTAAAAAAATAAGTTTTTGTATTTTTTTAATTTCCAAAACGGTGTAAGTGTGCAAATTGTCTAATGCACGTTTTTATATAGAAATTTTAGTTTTCGGTTAAAAGTAGTTGGGTTTAGTGGTCTAATTCTTAAAATTTGAACCTTATTTTTTAAAATTTAAATGTTTTAAAAAATTTTTTGCGTAAACAAATTGTGGTAAGCGTTGATTTCTCTTGATGTTTGTTTAATTAATGTAAGACCTATTTGTTTAATTATTGTTAGTTTTTAAAATTGTTAACTAAAATGATTTTTTAATTCATACCCCTCACATTTACATGCGTAGCTTACTTATATTATTTTTTCGATGTTTTGTTTCTATTGCATATAAATTTTCAAAGCTTTAGTTTGAGAAAAAACTATGCAGTACATTGTCATAGTGAATTTGTCGGTACACTGTCATATTGTTTTTTGGTGTATTATTGTATAAAAGTAAAATATTTTTAAAATTTTTCGGTGTATTACTATTTGTATAAAAGTAAAATATTTTTAAATTTAAAATTTGGTTTTACGTTTTATAGTAATTTTGCATTTCCAAAAAAATTAATTCTAAAAACCATATATAACGTATATAATTACTTATAAATATAAAACAAACAAAATTATAATAATATACTTAGATTATAAATGGTTTTTTTTTTTTCAAAAATAAAGTGCTTCCACGTTAGACTTTTAAGGAGCCTCAAATTGCGGGTACTATTTGCTATTTGGAGCTATGTTTTTCTCAATAGAAATAAAATTGGGAGGAGCAAAAAATTTGAAATATTAACGTTTATTGGAATCAATTTTGCCCGAGTGCTTATTGACTAAAATTGATCCTTTAGCATTATAAATGCTGTGAAAATCTTTAACACTTAGAGTTCTTATCATTGTATACAGCGACATCTGTGCGGAAGATTTGGAAAATTACAAGATACCTTAATTTAAAACGTTTAAAAGTTATTCATTTTAAAAAAATCGAAAAAAAATCGGCGCGGAAAGTTGCTTTGGAACAGTAAAACAATCATAACATCGTCACAATTACGTAATTAGTAACAATCACTTGTAAAATACTAAAAATAAACCAAAGTAGCTTCTACAGTTTGCTCACGTGACTAATTTAGACACGTCCACATGACTTTCAGGCAGAGAAATTTTTTCCTTCACACAAGACCAGGAATTTTTAGAAAATTCAATGCGTCTGTGCAAATTATATTTTACAAATCAAATGTTAAGGTTTTTCCTGATAGTTTACACTGCTAAGCGTTCAGTGGTAAACCAATTGCAGAACATAGCAAAATTATGGTTTTTTACGTACATAAAAATTATTTGTGAATTATTAGTTTTATAATTTAGAATATCCAAATTATAAAAAATTCGACGAATTGACAAAAAGCAGGAAACAAATGATAATTTTGTTTTTAATTTATGTGAAAAAATTAAAAAATTATAAAAAATATAATAAAATAAAAAATTAGTTTCATAAGGATTTGACCTCCTCACCTCTGTCAAAGAGACTACGCCTTAACCGATTGCGCCACGACACCATGGGAGATTCAAGTTCAAAAACACATATATTAAAAAATACTCCGTATTAAATCAAATCTAATAAGCTAAAAAAGTGACGTCAGATTCTTGTAATTTGAGTGGTTACTTAATGGGGACCTTTCTTAATCCAAGCAACAACTGTAGCAGCAACGTTGGGTTAACCTCTAGTAATTGTGACGTTGAGTCATGGTAATTTTATACTGACTGTGACTCTTTGTGTTATAATAACCATGATAAATGTTCCTCAAACTACAGGATTCAAATACGGTAACGGTAGACAGTACGCTGAAGAACATGGGGAGGCGGGGTAGTCTGTAAAAAAGATAATTGCTATGTAAGTACAATGGGGCAAGAGTTAAGCCTGGTTCATACTTATGACAAAATGTCCTTTGGACAAAGTCCAAAGGGCAATTGTAGAAAAACGAAAACGTCCTTTGAACAATCCAAAACGTCCTTTGGACTTTTTCTTTTGGACGAAAATTTTTGAAAATTCAGCGATATATTATTATTAAAAAAATCAAAAAATATATTACAAAACACAAATTTTTTTACCATAATATTAAATAGCTTTTGTGCAAAATTTTATTTTGTTTTGCTATTAATGATTTGATGTAATATTGAAAGTCATCGACATGTTTAGTTTGACTATAAATCTTTTTATCAAATTTTGATTTTGTTTTGTTTATATTTTTTGAATTTGATGGGGATAATCGAGACTTAGTTCGAGTTAATCGGCTTAAAGCTTTTTGATTTTCATCATTATATGTGTTTGTTGTTTAAAGATAAAGTCCAAATTTTATATCTATCGCGTGTTTGTATTTGTTATCAAGTTCAAACTTTTCAGAAGACTCGTTTTTAATTAATATTGAATGCTCCTGCTGGCAGTCTTCTAATACACTTTCTTACTGCATTCTTCTGCCAAGGGATTTACGAAAGCTTCTGTCAAATGTTATTTGTTTTTGTTTTGTTGTTATTTGGCAATTTTTTTTAGATTTTCCTGTAATATCATGTTATAATTAAACCCATGGCTGATAATTTTTCTTCTTCATTAATTAGCTATGTATAAATCAGTAACCGCACTATTTTTTTCCAAAAACTAACTTGTTTATGGCTTTTTATGTCAAATTTTTATGTTATATTTTTATTGATCTGAATGTGCTGTGTAAACAAACGTTAGATGGTATCAATCTCTGAGTGCCTCAATTTTCAGAACTATATCAAGATTAATATTTTTCGGCAGGGTAAAAAAGTCTAAGAAAATTACTCTGGTTGAATTATATCTGGCTGACCGCGAAAATCAGAATGCAAAAATCAGCGGACCAATGTAATTTGATAAATAATTATTAAAATAAGGATTTTGATCTTTATTTTTAAACCGCTTTCGTTTAAAATTTTGAATGTTCTTATTGTTAACCTCTCAATTCAATACAGAAATTATCAAGGTCAGCTGAATTTTATTTGCCTCTAATTTCGTCATTTATTTTAAAAATTCGATTTTAAAAAGGTTATAGGCACCTTGCACTGAAACATTCAGATAAAGCACATACTAAAATTGACGAAACTTGATGAAATTAATAAAAAGAAGAAGATGTTGATGTTGAGCACGAAGGAACAATAAATCTTTTCCAATTGACCGATCTTGACCTGACTAATATTGCTTTTAAAAGATGCCAAAACAGCAGCAGTTTTTAAAAACGTTTATTGTTTAGAAAACACATACTGGTGATAATAATAAGTTTATAACAAGAAAATCGAGCTAAATTTGCAAAAACCTGAATGATATGTTCTTCCTTGAAACTAGGAAATCAATTTTTCCTACAGTTACAAGTTTATAAATTTAGGCAGTATGTATCTGGCTGACAATGCGGCAACGGGACTTCCAGGTGGGACCCCTGGAAAACTTCCTTCTGTGCCCGACATGTCGATGTGAGAATATCTAAAGTTAAAAAAATCTGAGCAATTAAATTTAAAAGTTCTGAGCAATTAAAAGTATATCTGTGCACTCTGTTTGCACTTGAGTTAATGTTGTGCAGCCTGCGCCAAGAATGGTAGAGTAAAATTTTTTTAAAGATTTAATAGAAGCAAAGAAATAATACAAACAATTAATTAATTACTAAAAGAAATAATGTTTTAGTAAATTATTCTAATTCGAAGAAAACCAGAATAACTAGAAAAAAATTACAGTAATAATTACTAATAAAGTGTGCAAGCATTTTCAAGATAATAGCCAGCAAAACTTTACGAGCGAAAAAAAATGTGGTTACTGACTTAAATTCGGTCAGCCGTAATTTCAGTTATCGGCTGTTATTTTTTCCATGCGTAAAGCTGTGAAATTAACCGGGTATGGCTTGATAAATCGTTTGATAACGGTTTGGCCTTAAAATATATTATTCTTTGGAAGCAGGCCACATTTCAAAAAGATATACAGGTAAAAGTACATTCTCAATGATGTCTATATCCTTGCACAAATCCGGTCTTGCAGTGTTTTTGCACTAAAATGGCGATAAAATAATGTCTGGGCCTGCTTTATAAAAACCTTTGTAAATTCTCATTTAACCCAGTTCCGCCTATTTTGTGTATCCATAATGAAGCTTTTTTTACTTGTAATCAATGGGGAGTATTTCCGCTCACTGCTCTGCGCTGATTGGTTCCGCCCACTTCTGTCCCCACCGCTAACTGATTTATATTCCCGTGTCGTATATCCTCTCTCATCTTATTTACAAAAAGTAGGCGAAATTTATAAAATGACAATTTACCAACGTCTTTATGAAATAGGCCCTTCGATATAGTGTTGTGATAACTACTTAAGTAGTTAACTACTTAACTACCATAATTTTGGCTAACTACTTAACTACCTACTTTCTTTTCTAAAAGTAGTTAACTACCTACTTAACTACCTACTTTCAAAAAATAAAGTAGTTAATACAAGTAGTTAACAAAGTAGTTACAAACTAGGCTGAAAGTAGTTAGCTAAGTAGGCAAAATGTAGTTGGCGAAGTAGACATAAAGTAGTTAGTAAAATGAACAGTCAAGTAGTTATTGTTTTTACATGAACAATCAATATCTGGGGGTGGATATACACCAAAAGCTTACAGCTGTTTAAAACAGAATGTGGTGATAGTGACATATGTATTTATTCCAAGTAATTTGCACGCGCTGAGTGTCCTTAATGAAAATCCATATCTGGACACTCAACAGTGGTTTTATACACAAGGTATGCTTTATAATTTTGAAACCATTTTAAAATGCAGCAATGCTTTGATTAAAGTTTAATAGAGATTACCTCATCAAATACATTGTTAAAATAAATTATAATAAGACAAACTTTTATATTTTTTAAAAGAAAACAAAACTTTGTTTGTTTTTTTGTTTGTATTTATTTAATTTGGTGTAAAGTACTATGCATTTTTCATTTTTTAATTAAAGTTTTAAAATTTAAAAAGGCAAAAAAATTTAATCTTTTTAAATAATATATTACACATATTTATTAGGATTCCAATGTATGGTTTAAAAAAATAGTTTAGTTAAGAAAATATTTTGAAAACAATCATAATTTTGTTTTAAAATGAATACTAAGCTTACTATCCCACTTCCATTTTCCAACAAGATTATATATATATATATATATATATATATATATATATATATATATAAGACAAACAATCTCCATACATTTTTTCTTTGTAATCTACCCCAAGTCAGTTTTTAAAACCAAAAAAAAACGGTTGTGTGTTGTGTGGAATTATTTTAACCGTTTAACTCATAAATCTTGTCTTTTGTGTCTTTGGGTCAATATTCTACCTATGTTATCTGAGAAAAATTTAAAATCCAAGCAAAAAATAAAGCAAATGAGGTTTTTGCAAGTAAACCTTGAAAAATGCTCTAGTAAAAAAGCAAAAAGCTAATAATTTGACGGGAAGTTTAGATATATCTGCGAATTCTAACCCATCAACACCGTTATACAATAAACGGGGTGAAAAATACAAACTTTTTATATAAGTTTGCAAACTACGCCAGCAAAACATAAGTTAACTTAACTATAAAATATTTTTCTGCTAAACTTCCTGAATTTCAACTATATTGTATTCTTTGTCTAACCGTCTTATAAGCAAGGTAAACATAAATTACTGCCAAAAAACCAATAAAATAAGGAAATATTAATTATTAAAGGTGTGACAAAGTTTTTTTCGATTAAGAATTTAAATATTTAGTTCTACCAAGAGTTTAATATAAGTATACATTTAGTACAAGAATTAACTACTTAACTACCTACTTAACTACTTACTACCTACTTGTGATCTTGTTTAACTACTTAACTACCTACTTATAATTTTAAAAGTAGTTAACTACCTACTTAACTACCTACTTTGATTTTTGGCTAACTATCACAACACTACTTCGATATGCTTACTTAATAGGTTTCTCAGAGTCGATCCCGTGACCTTCCAGTCCCGAGCCGCATATCAAAAACGCTGCCGGAGTTTGATGCCCCCGGTCCGTTTGGCTGGAGGGTTTCGTGTTCGCCTGTCGCAGGTCGCTGTACTCACTTTGCGCTCGATGAAAACTGTAGTCCTGAACAAAAAAAAATAGTTTGCAATTCTTGTTTGCTAGTTTGATTATTTGTCTGTTTGTTTGTTTGACTGATTGTTTGAAAATTTAGATTTCGCCTGTTGCATGTCGCTGTACTCACTCTATGCTCGATGAAAACTGTAGTCCTGAACAAAAAAAATAGTTTGCAATTCTTGTTTGCTAATTTGTTTATTCGTCTGTTTGTTTGTTTGATTGATTGATTGTTTGAAGGTTTAGTATTCTTCATTCGCAGATTGTAGTACTCACTCTGTGCTCTCTGAAAACTTTAGTTCTGAACAAAAAAATAGTTTGCAACTTTTTCTTATTGTTTTTTTGTTTGTTTGTTTGTTTTTTGTTTGTTTGTTTGTTTGTGTTTTTTTTGTTTGTTTTTTCTTTGTTTGTTTGTTTGTTTGTTTGTTTAATTGTTTAAAGGTTTAGTGCTCGCCTGCTGCAGGTCGCAGTACTAATTCTGTGCTCTGTAAAAACTGTAGTCCTGAACAAAAAATTATTCTGCAATTCTTGTTTGCTAGTTTTTTGTTTGTTTGTTTTTTGTTTGTTGGTTTGTTTGTTTTTTTGTTTGTTTGTTTTTTTGTTTGTTTATTTGTTTGTTTATTTGTTTGTTTAATTGTTTGAAGGTTTGTGGCTCGCCTGCCGCAGGTCGCAGTACTAATTCTGTGCTCGGTGAAAACTGTAATCCTGAACAAATAAAACACATTTCGAATTCTTGTTTGCTAGTCTGTTTTTTTGTTGATTTCTTTAAAGATTTAGTATTTGCCTGCCGTAGGTCGCAGTACTTACTTGGTGCTCAGTAAAAACTGTAGTTCTAAACAAAAAATCAATTCCCAATTGTTACTTGTTTGTTAGTTAGTTTTTTTGTTACTTGAATATTTTATTTTTTCAATTGTTGCAGGTCGCCCTACTCGTTCTACGCTGATTGAAAACTGTAGTTTGAACAAATAATAAAACCGACTAATTAAATTAAATACTTAATCATTTTACATTTAAATTTAAGGAAAGCAAAGGAGAAGCCCATTACAAAATGGGCTTCTCCTTTGCTTTTTTTCTATGTTTGAATTCCTGTGGCAAAAGAGAAGCAAAAGACAAAAACGAAATTGAACGGAGCCATATTTTAAAAGTAAAAAAGTAATCCTCAAATAACAAAACAAGATTAATTTTAAATTAAAACTCATTTACAATAAATTCCTTGAAGAAAACCTGTGTTTTGCAGCGTTGAAACGTCAGTTTTATTTATTTGATTGAAATAAACCGTTTTAAAATTATGCCTGTTAGACAAGCATTAAAGCAATATAATTTGAATTATGACACCTCAGGCATCTCCAAAAGATTTCGACAATGTCTTGTTTCTTTGTTGAAACTCCTGTAGCAAAAGAAAAACTAAAACTGTAGGCTATATTGTATTCTATATATCAAATCGATCTATACCTCTCTGCGTAGCCTTGACACTTCTAACATGTCTCCAACAAGTTCCCCAGCTCGCTGCAGTTTGTAGGAGCTATTTTCCCTCAGGGCAGGTCCGTTGTCCAATACCGCTGAATATCCTTCCCCTACCGCTAGAACCACGTGACCCGTCAACGTGGCTACTGTTAACAGATGTGGATTGACTTCGTTTGCTGCCTGTACAGAAAAATCAATATTTTTAATTTTACTCTTTGAATGATGTTACTGGTTTCACCAGTCTGTAGTAGATAAAACACTAGTAACAAGCTACTGGTTTTTCAACTATTACTAATTTTACTGGAAACCAAGTATTTTACTACAAAAAAGAATTTATTTATTTGTATAGTTGATTTATCTTCACTCACTCTGAGAGAGTCCCCCAGAGTAAGTGTTTCTAGTAAAGTTTGTAGTAGTTAAAAAACCAGTAACATGATTGAAAGAATAAAATTATAATTTGATGGCTGAGTAATCTTAATACAAGTATGATGAAGCATCTGAGATCGATATGGAGCCAATATTATGCATGCCAGAATTTAGTTATTACAATTTGATCACTAATTTCGTCATTTGGTTACTGATTCAGCTCTAAGTATTTTTGTAGTTTTTTCGCAAAAATCCTTAAAAATATAAAATTAATGTTTTTGTGGATTTAATTTTAAAGACAATTATTTCTTTCTCATAGCAAGTCAGGCTGACAGAGTTACCAAAATATACAGTATTGGTTAAAGGATTATAAGTGGAAGCAATTTGTTTTATACAACTAGTGGTATAAAACCATATATAGCATCCACTTATAATACTTGAACCACTGCAGCGATACTTCATATAAAACTGATAGCATGCATTTAAAAGCTTTCTCTAAAGTTTTATACCCCAAATTTTTATGCAATTCTTCAGCAATTATTTATGCATTTGAATCTCAGAACATTATCAATGTTTCATCTAAAACAAATATTTTCTATTTATATGTGTGACACTTACAAGTTCTCTAAGGTGACAGAGAGGATCAAGCATAGCCAGTCGTCCTTCCGCATCAGTGTTGACGATTCTTATCCTTTTTCCACTGCGAGCTGTGATTATTTCATCGCAAGTGTAACTCTCTTCTCCAATGGAATTCCGGACCATACTTAGAAACCCAATTACTTTTAAATTCGGTGGGCGTAAGCAGTCCAAGACCTATTTAAATAAAGTCAATAATAATTTTTTATATTCAGTTATTTGAGTATGGTATGTTTTCTACAAACGTATACAAATGCTATAAAATTTTTACCAGGACTTGAAAAAAATGGAAAATATCAAAAATTGAATAGCGAAAAATTTTGCCATTTAATTTTGCTAAACGCTGCTACTTAAATTAAAAAATTAAATAGCAGTACACTTAAATTTTTTGAAAGTAAATAAATAACTTTTATTTTAGTTATATTACAATAATGTAAAATTCATATTTGTATTATCTAAACAGTATTGATTTAAAATTTAATCATTTAGTTAAAAAGCTTAACAGTTCTGTCCGCAAATCATCTAGCTTTTAACCTACTGGCGTTGCAAAATTGAAATCGAGATTGTTAAATTATAATTTTAAATAATTGCTAAAATCGTTAGCAATCTGCCGCAATCTTTAGCTTTTTAGCAAACAAGAAACAAAAAAATATCCTCCCCAATTTTTAAACATCAATTTGTTTAAAACGTTTTATAATCAACGCTGTATTTTATAATAAATGTTTAAGCGATTGCCTTTAGAGCAGACTCTTGGATCAGATTAATGAACCCAGCAAAACATTAGCAAACAGAGTTCGCTAAAGACGTCTTAGCTGGCGGGGACCTTAGAAAAACTAAAGGTGCAACCCCATGGTTTACTACTGGATCTTTTAAGGTTAAATACAGCTTTTGGCTAATAAATTTCACCCCACACCCACAAAAGGTGGTACCTGGCGGATCCTTGAGCGATTGCCTTTAAAGCTGACTCTTGGATCAGAGTAATGAACCCAGCGAAACATTAGCAAACAGAGTTTGCTAAAAAAGTCTTAGCTGGCGGGGGCCTTAGAAAAACTAAGGGTGCAACCACACGGTTCACTATCGGACCTTTAAAGGTTAAATTCAGCTTTTGGCTGGGGATTTTCACCACGCACCCACAAAAGGCGGTACTTGGCGGATCCTTGAGCGATCGCCTTTAGAGCTGACACTTGGATCAGAGTAATGAACCCATTCATTACTCTGATCCAGTCACCACCTTTTGTGGGTGCGGGGTGAAAGTCCCCAGCCAAAAGCTATTTAAGTGCGGGGTGAAGCATTTACTTAGCAAAGCTAAAGCGAAACAGTGCAAAACAAAAGCGTTTTTTGTGTAGACAGATTAACCAAGTTATCTTTTTTTTAACTACTATGAAAAACGGTATGCATAACTACTACAGCTGTCATAACATGCTATTTTTTTACACCTACAGATTAACCAAGTTATCTTTTTTTTAACTACTATGAAAAACGGTATGCATAACTACTACAGCTGTCATAACATGCTATTTTTTTACACCTGTTCCACGATTTTTTCATGACCTAAAAATGGCACAAAATTTCTAATAACAACATACATGCAATATAATATAATTTTTGCCACAATATTTTTAATTGTTTAACTTTTTAGCGTGATACCTTGTAAAATCCTGCGACACCGGCGGCCCCTGATTTGTCACGTGACATTCCGAACATACTACCTCCGTGTTTGATATCCGCCCCTCCGGTATCTATTGTTACACCCTAAATAATAGTAAAAGATAATGCAAAATATTAATTAATACAGTGTAAAAATATCCATTGTTTTAATGTTTCAAAAATATAACATGATATCCGCCCCTTCAGTCTCAATTGTTTCAATCTAAACAATAGAACACAATTATGCAAAATATTCATTAATACATATAAAAAACTCCCGTTATGTTAATGTTTCAAAAATATTGCTATAATTGAGATGTGTAAAGTACAGTCAGCGGGTGATGGTATATTGGAGCACGTGAGTAGATAAGAACTGACGCTGGATATTCCAGTTTCAAGTCCTGTATCTCCCTTTTTAGTCAAAAAATTAAGCAAATTTTTTTAAACTATTTTTTATCAAATAATGTTGTTATTTAAAAAGTAGCGTATATATGTACCGTTATGAACAATTAGGCATCTTTCTCGACTTTTGCAACGTTATGAAAAATATGACAAGAAGTGGGCGAACTTTAAGTCAGTAAAAAACTGAGCATGCAAAAAATTAGGTGAGCATACCTCGTTAACTAACCGATTGATTTGGACGAAAACTATATCAATGTATAGCTAACATTAAAGCTTTATACACTTACACATTTTTCAAAACAGTTAATTGCGCTATTAATGAGATATGTTGACCTCAATTTTTTTTCAAATCTTAATCATTTTTAAACAAACTTTAAGCAAGTTATTCCATTTATTTTCCAATAATACATACCGTGGTTACTACGGCAAAATAAGCTACTCTCATTATAAAATACACGTGACTGTGACTCATTCTGCAATTATTAGGTGACTAAATTTAAAATGAGTCACAGTCCCATATATTTTAGGCGAATTGTGGCAAATTTTGCGCAGTAATCTCGATATGGAGCCCTACTTTTCCAACTGGCATTAACGTTTCGGTAATGTCGCCTTCTCCTATGTATTCCAAGGAAATAAGTCTCGCCGTGTGCCTGGGTACCACATTTGCGGCTCTATTTACCGCGTGGAGGAGCGGATATTCTTTCTTTAACTTTTCTTGATTATCCTCCACTCTAAATACTCGAATATTATTACTGTTATTTTGTCCGTGTTAAAAAAAATAAATTAGCGTCATAAGGCTGTTTATTTAAATATAGCTAATTCTCACCGCACAAAATATTAAATAGAAAAAAAACCATTTATTCCCAAAATCACAATAATACAATAAATCTTATTTTAAAAACAGGGTTTAATTACTCTTGCAAAATTAAGAAAATCAAAAAAACATTTAATTTTCGGTTAAAAAACATGTTAAAATGGACATAAAATTTAACCTAAGCAAAACTTATAGTAATAATATTTTTAAATATACAAATAAAAATTTAGCAAGTTCTCTTGCTAAGTAACATTAGACTTAATTAAACCATTTAATGTGTCTATTTAATGTAATAGACTATTTCAACTTAAGGCGTTTTACACAGTAAAATTCCGAGACACATTAGGCCGAAAGTTGCAATTAAACTAATATTTAAATAAAAACCTCTATTAATTTTGCTGTGTAAAATAACATGTAAACACTCAAAACAAAATATAAATTTTATTGGATTTGTAACAATGTAGTTATTAATGTTTAATTTCATAAAAATGCAAACATAAAAAATAAAAATATGATCATAACCGAGCACCGAATATATAAGTAGGATTTTACTCAATGGTCTGATGGTTTGATGGCAGATGGTCTGATGGTCTAACAGGTAAGGCGGTCGACCTCAGACTGTAAGACTTTTTCACTTTTTGTATCGGGAATTTAAACTTATCAAAATTTCATTTAAACTTATCAAAATTGAATTTAATAATAATAATTCATTTAAACTTATCAAAATTGAATTTAATAAAAAAAAATTAATTGATTATTGATTGGTATTAATAAAATAAGAAAGAAAGTAGACCTGCTAGTGATTGATGTAGATACTGGATTTTTGATGTAGGATATTTTGCTTAGAGGCACAAAAAATAAAAGCAAAGTGCTGTAATGTAAAAAGTGGAGTCTATTGTTCTTGGAGTCTATTGTTTAATTTATTTTGATAGATAGATAAATTTTATTTCTAGTAAGTATCACAAACACAGTTAGAAAAAAAACATGCAACCCAGTTGAGTTACAAAATAAACAAATAACTGGTATAACTTTAAAAAAAATTTATATCACAATAGGATTCATGGCTTACTACAAAAAAAGACTTAAGGCGTTTGATAAAAAAGGCCCTTTATTTAGTCTTTTGAGGTGAATTTACATAGTTGGGTCACGTTTTTAAGGATTGTTTGAAAAGATATGCTGATTTTTTACTAATTTGAGTTTTAATTACATTTTGAGACGCCACGATAAAACTGTGAATACAAGATGGGATTTTGGCGTAGAAAATTTTATTTACGATAAAATAAAATTTTCTGCGCCAAAATCCCATCTTGTAGTCATAATTTGAGTTTAATAAAAAGAGTTCCACTTCCGTATTACTCTGTTAAAAAAGCTATATTTCCTGCAATAACTCTGATATGTTGTGGTTTGATTTTTTCTTTTTTTTTGAATGACCTCTTGTGTGATCAGTGTTAAAAAGAAAGTATTTATCTAGGTTTAAATTTACCAAGCGATTTACAATTTTAAATGTTTCAATCATATCTGATTTACTTTGCGCTCTTGTAAAGATTCTAAATTCAGGATTTGTAATCTATTTTTATAATTAGTATATTTAAATTTACACATTTTAATAAATGAAATTTACACATTTTATAAATGAACGTTGGAGTTTTTTAATAATGTGCTTATCTTTTAACATATATGGATTCCAAACAGCATTAGCATATTCAATGCTGGGGCGTACAAAACTTTTATACGCAGTGAGACAATTTTTTACAGACTTAGATTAGAAACATATAAAAATTAGATTTGCTATTTTTATAGTTTTTGAAGCTATTTTTCGACAATGGTATGTAAACTTTAAGTTAGTGGTCATATAAATTCCTAGGTCTCTAATTAAATCTGTTTTTGGCAGTTTTTAATTATTTAGAGAATAATCCATCTGACATTTATTATAAGCACAGTTAATGTGAAAAACTTCACACTTATTTTCTGGCAAGTTGCCATTTATTTGCCCATTTAGCAATTCTATTCAGATCATCTTATAATTTAATTCTATTGTCATTTGATTCTGAGAAACTAGTGTATACCTTCGCATCATCTGCAAAAAGCTCAATTTCAGAATATTTAACACAATCTACAATACGATTAATGTATACTAAAAATAAGAATGGACAAACAACTGAACCCTGTAGTACCGAGCTTGTTTTGCGATGACAATACAATACAAAAACATGCGATCACAATACAATTCATTCTACACTAAATACACCAAAAATTCAAAATATAAAATTTTATGAATGCTATAACTTTAAAAAAGCTAATTTTTTTGAAATAAAAAAAAAACATTTATCTGGGGTTAATTGGGTTGAAACAAAAAATCAGTGTATGAATAAACAAAATATTTTAGACGTTGAAAAATTTTCCTTAAAATTTACTGAAATTTTAAACCACTGCATAAGTGAATTTGTGCCAAAAACTAAACTAAAAAATTGCAAAAATCGTTACCCAAAAAGATTAGGAAATTGGAACAAAATAAACGCCGAATATTTAGATTATTAAAACAAAACCGAGTCTTAGAGAAAAATATAAACAATGCTGTCAGGAATATGACGAAGCTGTTGATAATTATTACCAGGATATTGAAAGACGCATAATAAATTCCGACAACGTAAATGAATTTTATAAATACGTTAACAGTAAAACTCGATCAAAATCAACTATTCCTGCTATTTTAAACGATAATTAATGTGTTTTTTACCCAAAATACTATTGATGATAAAGAAAAAGCAAATTTGTTTAATAATTTTTTTGCTTCGGTCTTTACAAAAGACAACGGTATTTCACCTGCCTTCCCAAAATTAGTTTCAGACCGTACAGGTCTTCACTATGTAAAATTTTCGCATGAAAAAATACTTAAAATTTTAAAACGCCTGCCATCTAAATTGTCAAAAACCCCACATGGTTTTCCGGCTTTTTTCCCAAATCTACTGCGGAAGAATTTTTGATACCGTTGTGTATACTTTTTGAAGCAACTATGAAAACTGGCATTTCGCCACAAATTTGGAAAGAAGCTTTAGTTTTGCCGATTCATAAAAAATCTCTTAAATCTGTTTGTGATAACTATTGTCCAATATTCATCCAATAACTATCGTCCAACTTCAATCTCTTACGAGTTGTATTTGTAAAATTGCTGAAAGAATTATAGTAGATGAATTACTGCTTTATCTTAAACGAAATAATCTTATTTCAAAAGAGCAATATGGTTTTCTAGCAAGAAAATATTATCGTTACTAAATAATTGGACAAACCATATAAATAGCAACTTTCGAATTGACTCTCTGTATATTGATTTTTCGAAAGCTTTTGATACAGTTTGTCATTCCAAACTGCTTCAAAAGCTTCAATCTTACGGAATTAATTATGAGCTTTATAACTGGATTAAGTCCTTTCTTACTAATCGTTCGCAAATTGTTACAATCGGCAATGAAGTTTCAGATTCTGTTGCATGTATTTCAGGGGTTCCACAGGGTTCTGTATTAGGGCCAATTTTGTTTCTTATCTACATTAATGATATAGTAAATTGCTTAGAAGGTTCCTGCGGCATAAAATTGTTTGCAGACGACGGAAAATTTTTTCAAGCCCAAAAAAACAATGACAACAAAGATTTTAAATCTACTTTAAATAAATTTTGCAAATGGGCCAGTGACTGGAAACTAAACACATCCTTTCAAAAATGTAATGTACTTTCAATAGGAAAAAACCCTATACCCAATAAAAATTATGAGTTGGCTGGTACAGCAGTACTATATGTAAACGAAATTACTGATCTAGGAATAACATTTAACGATTCGCTCAAATTCTCTACACATTGTTCAAAATTAGCTGCAAAAGCGTATTCTCGAACATGCCTGATTTTAAAATGTTTCAAAACTAACAATCCATTTTTACTTATCCATGCGTTTAAGACATACGTAAGGCCCATCTTAGAATCTAACACTCCAGTATGGAATCCATACCTACTTAAAGACATCATAAACTTGGAAAAAGTACAAAAATTTTTTACCCGTGCGGTATGTTTTAGATGTAATATCCCGTTTGATAGCTACTCAGATCGTTTAAATTATTTCTTTTTGGAATCTTTAGAACTAAGAAGAGTAAAACTAGATTTATACATGGTATATAACATAGTATATGGCCTTGTAGATCTAAAACTTGAAGACTTTTTTAAATTTAGCGTTTCAAATCATTGTTTGAGAGGTCATAATTTAAAACTACAACCAAATCATTTAAGTAAAATAGATTGCCATAAAAATTTTTTTAGTCAAAGAGTAATAAATGCATGGAATTCCCTTCCATCAAATGTTGTAAAATGTAAGAATCTAGTTAAATTTAAAAAATTATTGAATGACGTATGTTTAAAGAAGTTTTGTAAACTGTATTAATTTCTTAAATAATATGTTCTTTAAAGTTTTGTAGGTTTGGGGGGTAAATGAGTGTAAAAATTACCTTTACCTGCCCACTTGCCTTTTAGTTTCAGATTGCTATGTAAATTTGTCTGTCTGTTACTACATGACTATATGTGTATGTACATTTATTGGCAAGTAAATTTATTCAATTCAATTCATGAAAAAAAAAATTACACAACCCAACTGTAGTTTCTCCATAGTGAAATGAAATGGTAAAAAAAATTATGCTCCAATTTGAAAATCCCCATTTTTTTCATTTTCTTCTTTTGTAAAGCTATTATAAAAACGATTTTGTGTTTAAAAATATCTATGGACATTCTTTTTTAATTGCCATCCCGTCTGACTATATAGAAACTACGCCTGAATTGTTCAGTTGGTTCACTAAATAAAAAATTATTATAATAATTCTCTTCATTTTATTCTTTAGTGAACAAACACACAAATCAGATCGATTTTCCATATAGTCCACATACTTTTACACTCGGACTAAAGATGAATTCCATCAAGCTGAAATTATGGGGAGGGTCTCGTTGTTTAAAAAAATGTTGAAGAAGTACACGACTTAATAACTTAATAATTGTTGCCTACATTACCACTGACCACTTATTTTTTTTATTTTTCTTGGCTTCGCGTTTATTGTTTATTTCTTCTAGACTAAGAGCAGTTACACGTTAATTTCAGCTTTAAGAATTTTAACCTTAGTCCAAATTTGTTTTTCCCAAACATTTGGCTCACCTCGGGTAAAATCGTCCCTTTTTCTTGCTTTATTTTAGAGAATTTTTAAAAAACTGCCTTTTTTAAATTTTTGTTATAAACAAAATTATACCGATAAAATCATTAATAGCTTACAATAAAAATTACAATAATTATTACGGTATTAATTTTTTTACACCAATAAAAAATGTTTGAATATTAAGATTAAGGAGTTGAGGAAAAAATGTATGGGCAGGGCACGTTAAAAATTATTGCATAAATCATACATTATAAATTATATTGTTTTAAGAAAAATATTTAAATAAAATAGTTTTGAAAATTAAAAAAAAATATTTTGCTTTATTGAAATCTTTTAACCCTTTAATTAGTAAAAATCAACCCCGCTGTTGTTATGTCAGCATAAAAAACTTATGAGCAAAATCGTTGCTTCAAAAAATAACCAAAACTAAGAATTTATGGACTTTTTTGAATTAAAAATCATGAATGACAAATGTTATTTTTGTTCATATGACAGAACTGTAATGACAGAACAAAAAATTCTTTTTCAGCGTGTCAAAACTTTAAAATTTTAAATACTTTAAACATTTTCAATTTGCAACAAAATGTCTAAATAGTGAAATCCGACATTTAAAAAGACAAAAAAACTTTAAAAGCTTTGGTTGAATACATAAAAACTAAAAACCACTCTTCCAAACCGAAAACTTAAAACATTATAAATTACAACATTTTGATTTTTAATTCGAATAACAGGTTTTATTAATTTTTAGAATACACTAAGAAATCAAATTTGACGTTTTTGTTTTTAAAAGTTTAAAAAATTCTCATTTTAAAAAAACATATTTTGTTAAGTGTTTTGGTACATAAATCAAACTCTAAAAGACTCATTACGATTTTTTATTGTGTTTCTTTTAATTATTTTTGGATAAATATATCACTAAATAGAATAATAACACTAACCTGAAACTTTGGAATGTACGGTGCGGGATTATTGGAACCGTAACTATAAAACTTGCAACCGACGGGAAATTTTTTGGGAACTTGACTGCAATAGAAATATCTTATATACTAGTGATAATAGTAACAGTTTTTATAAAGGATATTTTTTTTGGTTTTAGTCACATAAGGTTTAACCTAAATGATACCTGCCTATTACATGTTTATTTATGCCTCAAGTGTTTTTGAACTGTGCAAAATAAATAAATAAATAAATAAAATATATAAATAGTAGCTAAAATAGGGATATTAAAACCAAAAAATAATTGGACTTGGGTGTAAATTTAAGTTTAATTAGAGGTTTTATAGAAATTTCAAGTTTCGACTCCAAGTTTCTTCCATCCAGCTCCACGTTTATTCTTTTCAATTTCAAGATATAGCATTTGAACCAAAATGTTACCTCGGCTCCGAATTCAGCAAACTTGTTTTCCTTTTTTTAACTTTTGAAAAATGTTTTCGGTGTAAACAAATTCAATTTATATTTGGGCAAAAAGGTCACAAAAATCAAGAAAAAAATTTAAATCTGACAGCATACATAATCTAATTTTTTTCTAAAATCCGTATTGTTATTAACCAAATTAAAAATTGAAATCAGACTAAGATAAAAATTCAAATTTGTGTACTATAAATTATTTTACAATATGAAGTTTTATATGAAACGGTTCTAATTTTTATGTACTGAAAGTGTTTAAAATTATTGGAAGATATTTTTGATAATATCAAACGATATAATTTTTCTGCGATGTCGTCATTCCGGGGTTTAAAACGCCAAATTTCCGAAAAGTTTTGGACCTTTAAAAATTTTCACGAGGACACCGACAAATGGAAATGCATTTTTCATCGCGTTCACGTCACGGTATTTATTTTTAATTATATTTATTTTATTTATTTTGTCAAAAACTAGAAACACACCAAAGCCACGTCTTGATAGAATATTTTCGAATTTTGAATCGCATTTTTAACAATATTCAAAGCTTTGTTTTGTTGTTAAATCAAAAAATTATATTTGATTAAATTAAAAATTAATACGAATCGAGTTTATTTTTGTTTTATTTTTATGATTACTTGAAATAAAAAAAATAAAATAACGCTGATACGCGATAACACCAAGATTACGCTGAGCTCAAAAGTCACCCAGGACGCCACGATTCAAAAAACGAAAATTTCTGGAAAATCTTTTTTTCATAATACCTTAAAGTGTTCTAAGCAACACTATTTTTGAGAATAGAAACTTTATTAAGATTTGATAAATAATCTCTGCGTTTGAAAAATTGCCAAAGCAATCATTTTTAAATAATTGTAATGGTCAAAATATGGTAGAAATGGTTACTTGAACTAAATTTCTTACAATTATATATTAATTATTATATCGATTAATTTTTAAGATAAATTTGTACTATGTTTTGAGTTTTGCTAAAATTATACACTCATAATATATCATTTAATTCTTATTTACAGTTTGCTCTGAAAAACGGGCACTCAAAAATAAATTAAAATCGTTACTGAAAAAATTTTTACTCAAAAATAAATTAAAATCGTTAATTAAAACATTATTTCGTAGAAAACAAGCTTACGTGGCCAAAAACTTCAATTTAGACTTCATTAAACTTTCACTAAACTCAAATGCTATCAAGAAGCGCCATATAAAAGGACAAAAGTTTTTTGCAGAAACCTCCCTTAAAGTTTATTTTTAAATAACTTGTGTCAAGTGGCACTAAATATCCTATAATACTATAAAACTACAAAATTTAATTTTTTTAGTTAATAAGTAAACATTAGAACAATGTTTAAAGAGTTCATTTCTATTTATTTGGAATGACTCAAACAAACATTATTCTTAAAATTTAAAAAAATCCTCTTAAATAATTTAAGAGGATTTAAAAATTAAAAAAAAAAAACAAACAAAAAAACTTAATTTACAATTATTGTAAATTAAGCTTTAATTTTAATTTAAATTCGTATAAATTAATTTAATTTTTTTTTATTTTAAAAAAAATGATCGTAATATTCCTGCTTTGTGCTTTATTTTTATAATTATTGAAATACAAAAAAATAAAAAATAAAATGAAACTTACTACAAAAGCAAAACGCTAATCGACTTATCATTTTAAGAAAAAATTAAAATGTGAATATTTTAGAACAATATCTGCTCATATATTATATAAAAAAATCTACTTGTTAGATTCGACCTTTCTTGATAGCTTTTAAAGGTGCAGTATACTAATTCATGGTATATTTTTATTGCCGTTTAATTAATATTAATCGATGTATTAGGTCGATTAGTATTAATTATAACAGCAAACAAAAAACACACCAATTAACGCACCAATTGTAAAAACAAATTAATTTTTTAAGATGGCAGTTACACATTAGTTTTAATTGAACCAAATTTAAAACTCATGTTTTTTGGTACCCTAGCATAATTCCTATTAAGCTTTACTAATATCCGCTCAGTAGAAATGTTTTCTTTTGAAAAATGGTGTATAAAAAAACATTGGAAATAACCAAGCGGTATTCTTGTTTTAACTGTTCGGAATTAATTTTTGGTATAATACAATTTTTTCTCAATGTGACCTAATACATCGATTAGTATTAATTAAACGGCAATAAAAAATTAATTTTTTCTCAATGTGACCTAATACATCGATTAGTATTAATTAAACGGCAATAAAAAAATAATTATATCCATTATTGTACAAATTTCATCTTTTAAAAACTCTTTTGGTAAATGTCCTTTGGACTTTTTCTAATATGTATTCATCTATGGATTCCAAACAGGACTTGCATACTCAACGCCTGGACGGACAATACTTTTATAGGCAGTGAGATAATTTTTTATTGATTGTGATTTGAAACATCTAAAAATTAGATTAATTGTTTTCAAAGCCTTGCTTGCTATTTTCTGACAATGTATTGAGAATTTTAAGTTACTGTTTATATATACCCCTAGATCTTTTACTAAATTAATTTTAGGTAATTTCTTATTATTTAAGTAATAATCCGTTTGATTTTCATTTTTTTTCATTATTTATGTGCAGAACTTCACATTTATTTTCTGACAGACTGAGCTGCCAGTCACTAGCCCATTTAGCAATTCTATTTAGATCATCTTGTAATTTGATTGTATTATCACATATCTCTGAATAACTACAGTAGACCTTTGCATCATCAGCAAAAAGTCTTATTTCTGAATTTTGTACACAGTTAACAATGTCGTTTACATAAATCAAAAAAAAGAAATGGTCCTAAAACAGAACCCTGTGGTACCGAGCTGCTAACTGGGTAAGAATCAGAAATAGTATCATTTATTACTATTTTAAATTTCCCTGTAAGTTAAAAATGCTTCTATTTTAAAAGCTTTCCAGAAATTCCATATTTATTTAATTTATACAAAAGCTTTTGATGTGACACCGAATCAAAAGCGTTTGCAAAGTCCAAGTATACCAAATCAACAGATTTTTTGTCATTAACAGCAGTAGTTCAATTGTTATTACAATCAAGGAGTTGAGTAATTGTTGAGCTTTTATCTTGAAACTGAGATAAAATGTTTCAAAAAAATAGAAAGCTCACTTTTTACTATTTGTTTCATGATTTTACAACAAAAACAAGTAAGTGAATTTGGACGGTAATTGTCTTTTTCACATTTAGCACATTTTTTATAAACTGGTGTAGTAAGAGCAATTTTCCAATCATGTCGTAGTTCACTACTGTTAAATGATTTTTGAAAAATTATTGAAAGTGGTTCTGCAATGACTTTAGCCATACGTTTCAAAAATTGTGCAGGTATACCATCAGGAGTATGTGACAGTTTGTTTGGTAACTTTTTGAAGAATTTTAAAACATCTCTGACAGTAAAATTTATGTTTTCAAGTTTGATATTATTTAAGGGTTTGACTTAAGTTTGACTAATTTAAAAAAAATTGGCACCCGTGTAATTCTTTTTTTGTATTTGTTATAATCATTAGCATATTTTTAATAAATCCAATTAAATTACTATTTTAGTGCTTCTAAGCTTATAAACTAAAATTTATAACTTAATTCAGCTTGAAACGGAAGAAACATTTATTGGTGGATATTAAAAATCACCCACACAAAATGTACCATTCACTGGACGTTTTTTGGAAAAAAATTATATGTATTCAGTTACTACGGTCGGACTGGAACCAACCTAAAATTTGAAAATTTGGGTGCTTAATTTTCTGTAAAACATTACTCAAATCCGTGGCTTCTGTATGGCTTATGAATAAAATTTTGTAACTTACTTCAGTTTCAAAACCCCAAAAAAACACAAAAAATGGTAAATTTAAAATAACATTAATAATACCATCCATTCGTTGTTTTTCAATTAAGTATTTTTAACATATTTTAAGCAAAAAACTTTAATTTTGTAATTTTTCACTTCCTAGAAGTCTTTGTCTAAAGTCCAAAGGACAATAAAGTATGAATACATTGTCTTTGGACAAAATTCAAAGGAAAAAGTCCAAAGGACGTTTTGTCATACATATGAACCAGCCTTTAAGGTCAACTTTTGTTAAACTTTTGTAACTTTTGTCACCCAGTTTGGCTTTAACACTGTACAAATTTTTTAAATGACAAAAATTAAATCAAATTTATGTAAAAAACTTTATTTTTGCTTTTCTTACTTTAAAAAAAATTCAAATAGGTGCTTTTTTTTGTTTTTCTTAGGACAATAGGAGCGAAACACAAATAAAGTCCAGGTAATCGAACCAATATTTCACTTGTCATTATTTTTCTGTTAATTTTAGCTTAGTTATTGTTTTAGCGTGTGGTTACTGGTATTACTATATTTTGGACGACATTTTTTATCGGTGCCATTCTAGTTCTTATGCTGAAACCAAGACTGTTCTTAAAACTTCCGCTCGGTGACCTGATTTCAAAGCTGGCAGGTGGTTAAGTGTTGACGCCAACAACCGTTTCCCAACGGAAAACCAATACCATGGGCCAAAGTATATTAAAGTACCAATCCCAATACCATAGTATATTAAAAAGTCTGTCGGAAAAAAAATTAGCAATCATTTATAAAACAAAATTAATTTAACCGTTAGATCATTCCGGTGATTTAGAGTCGATGGAGCGTTGAGAACTTAAAACTAGTACTTGGAGCCAGAAATAGGGAACTTAGAGCCGTAAGTGGGGAATTCGGACCCGAAAATTGGGGACAAAACTGAAAGTAAATATCGTCAAAATCTATTCCTGAGCCTAAATGAAGCCTAAATTTAAATTCGAACCATTTATTTTTAAGGGTTCCAAGTTCCAATTCTTCGCGGCTCCAAGTTCCCAAAAAATTTTTGACTGCTAACATTTTTACGGTTTTAAAAACCCCGCACCATTTTGGTAAACCATTTAAGCATAAAATAGATCCTGTTTAAATTGTATAACTTATAAATTAGTTCTGAATAAGCGTTGTTTTACTGTAGACATGGGGTTACAAAAATTAAATTATAAAATTTTTAAAAAATCGCATTTTTTTAGTTTTTTAGTTTAAATATGCATTTACTTAATAAAAAATCTGTTCGGTGATAGGTTTTACAATGCTAATGTGCTTATATATTGGTTTGTACTAAATAAAGTTTGATTTTTTTTTTAAAAAAACATCATTAGGAATCATCATTAAAATGGCACATTTGTGAACAAAATAAAATAGAGATTTGTCTTTTTAATTAAACTAATTTTGGTAAAAATATAAAGAATGCTTTGAAAGTATAATTGTTGAAAGTATAAAAATTAATACTTTGGTTTGTAAATATAATCAAAATTTAAAGACTAATCTTAAAACATCCATTCAAATTTTTGTATCAAAAAAATGTAAATATTTTTTGTTATTTAAACATTAGTAAGTGAATTTACACAACACGCGAGTACCGCCGTACTTACGAAGCGGAAATATTGAAACCTTAAAATCTATTAACCTATTTTTCTCCTGCATATGTTTGACGCTGATACGGCTGTTTGACAATTTATTTCCATGTACCCTCGTGTCTCTTCATATACTAAAAAAAACCTATTCAGAACTAATGTTTGTACCAAAATATTTTAAACGCCGTATGCTATTGATAAGCAAAAACTTTTTGGAGTGTTTCCTGAAATTTTGACGAAAATCAAAACAAAATCGAAAATCTTGCTGAATTTTTTTAATTAAAAAATTATTACGGTTTTTTAGTATTTTCTTAGATTCGCGTTTGAAAAACAAGTACCCAAATTTTAAATATTTGTTTCGTATGAATTATTTTTTGAGAATCAAACATAAGTCTTACTGATTTTTAGAGTGGTTTTTAAGGGCGATCGGTCCACGAGATACTCAAGTACTGCTTTGTGGTATGAGTAAAAAAATAACATTTTTTGTTAACACTTAACTTCTTGTCTTAGTTGTTTTATCATTCTTTTACGGTTCCTTTTTAATTGTTGGTCAGCTTAAACAAAATTATATATGTATGCAAACTGCAATAATTTTTCAGGTAATAAAACTATTTTTGATATTTATATCTCAAATTTAGATTATCTTTATTTATACAATATTAAATTATCAATATTATTTGTTATAATTATAACTTTTTGCTAAAAAACTTTGCAAGAAGTTTTCAAGCGTTCAGAAGGGAAACTAGGCAAGGTAGAAAGCAAAAGTTAACTTCTTTTCCGTTCATAAAAGTTTTTGTTTGAATTACTGTATTTAAAAAGTATGAATTTACATACTTCTAAAATGCCTCAAAAAACAAAGTTGACTAAGTGGCAAAACGCAGGAAACATGCTGAATAAAATTGATTTTTGTTTTTAACATTAGAAACTAATCTCAAGTTGTAAAAAATTATTAAAACCAGCTAAAAATAAAACTAAAAAAAACAATGAAGACAAAATATGACGGTTGCTGCTGATTACGTTGATAAACGCAGAGTGCTAACCCATTCACTCCGTGATTTTCGTTTGCTTTAAATAAAATGAAGTAAACATTTATGATCTGGACTTATTTCGCCAACCGAAAGATTGATTTTTAGGAAAGTTATATCAGTGTATAACTAAGTTTAAAATCTTTACAGTAGTAAGAATTTTTAAATAAATCGACCATGACGTTAACAAAACATGCTCATTTAAAAGTTTTTTTCATCCACGTCAGTAATATACAAATAAACCTTGTTTTATGCATCATCCTGGAAAATTGTATTAAAACTTACACAGCGCGCACAAAAAATAAACATGTTTTTATGATTTTTAAAAAGCTGGAAATATTATGTGGCCTTTTTTAACCCAAATTTCTGTATAAATAAACTGTTCAAAATCTAGGGACAACATTACACAATGTTTTACCTTAAAATTTTGGCCATCTCTTGTTTTTTCATCATATTTTAAGAAATTTAAATACAAGTTTTTAATAACTATATTATTATATACAAAACTACAATAAATAAAAATTACTTACAGGGTTTGGTAAAAATTTATTTAGTTACCCACGCGTAATCACATGTTTTTCGATGTTTTCTGTTTTATCTTTTTAATTATATTTCTTTAAATGTTTGTATTTTTTAAATTGTTTTATCCCCGATTTGTTGTTTACTATATTCTACTTTAAATTACATTTAGTTACTGCTGCTGATTCCAGAATCCTTTTTCATTTATTGCGGATATTTACTGGCAGTAGTTGTCGACGGCTCTGTTAAAGCAAGTTTTAAATATTAGCTTAAAAACGAGTCTTTTAAATATAAATTATAAACATAATATTAAATTCGAGAATGATAAAATCATTTTAATATGACCCTGCAGACAGATAACTCAAGTAGCCAAATAAAACGCTTTAAACAAGCACCCTTTGTGACGTTTTATCAAGTCTTAAACGCAGGTGGAAAACGCGTAATGTACACCGAGATTCCAGACGCGCTTTACACTGCGGCGTTTGTGACGTCGTACTAATTAGAAACTTGTAGGCTAAACCAATCCACGCTCAAGCTAAAATAAAGCCAAAAGCTCAAGAAATTACTAATATTTGGAATGGTTGGTCTCCAAGTTTTATTTTTCCCCAGTTTTATTTTACTGCTTTCCTATTACATATATTTCATAGTTATTCCCTTTATGCAATATAAATAAATTTTATATAATTTTGCTCGTAAATTTATGGTTTTAGGAATCTGTAATAACAACTGTATTTGCAATATGTTTTCTCGCCATAAATATTTGGTTTATTAGTGTTTTACATCTTTGCAAACATTATTACAAGCGAAAGGAAAATCACACCGAAGTATAAAAAAACCGTAACTTTTTTTTTCTTTTTGTTGTGACGAAAATTGTGAAAAAAAAACATAAAATATATATGCATAAAGCTAACATATTTATGAATTTTTAGTAACTGCGACGTTTATGTGTTAATATTCTTGTTTTATATTATTTGTATGAATTTGTATTTACATTTAAACAAAAATTTAAAAGTTCCATTGAACATGTGTTATATATGGGCTCAAAGATATCTTCGTTGAACTATAGATTAGAAACCACTAAAATACTTTTTTCATTCATTAAAAAATAGTTGTTTTTAATCTGGTACACTGTTTAAAGTTCATATTTGGTACTAAAAATGAAAACCAGACGAAATTTTTTCTTACATGTGGTCAGTTGAACCGGTAAACTATACTCATTATCAGTGCTTTTTTCTGCAAAAAAAGCCACAATATTGTGTTCTATGATTTTTAATTTCTTAAAATTTTATCAGTGAGTATTATACACTAAATGTTCGTTAAATTCACAAATTGTCTTAACTATATTAGTCGTAAAAAAGGAATTTTCATAACTATAAATATCGTAAAAAAGGTTATTTTTTTAGGTTTCTGGTTTTTTAATGCAAAGATCTATTGTGAAAATGCGTGATTCCATGACAGAAAACACTCCAGTCACAACCGTTGTCATTGAAGCTGATGATAGTGATAAGAAACTGGCACCTATATGTGATATTAACTATGTCTAGCGTTTTGTAAAAATTATCATAAAGAACTTTACAGTTTTTTAACACTAACCACAGGAAAGAGTTTCCAAATAGTTACACAAATTTATAAAACAAAAATATTGTTACCAGAAATTTATATAAATATAAAGAAAAAACAATAAGACTGCAAATTTCTTCTTCATATTTAGTGCCCTATTTAGATATGCCAGAATTACAGCACGCTTTAAATGGGTTTTGCTTTAAACAAAATATATAGTGCTTCCAAAAAATTGTCTTGGTGTCCTGGGCCAAGATTCACAAAGCGGGGCTGACCCCAGGCTAGCCCCGGACTTGCTATTCCTGGACTAATTACGGTAGGTTACTGTATATCGGGACTAAGTATATTAATATTTCATTAAACGATAAAAAAGAAAATTTAGAGCATTTATTTGTATAAAACACGGATAAACTTTTAAATTTTTATTAGATAATCGTAACGGTACGGGGTCTTTAGAGCCGTAAGTAGGGAACTTGGAGCCGCCGAAAAAAAATTAAATCTTTTTTAGGTTTTGCTTAGGCTTAGGAATAGGTTTTAGCGATGTTTATTTTTGGCTCCAAGTTCCTCGGCTCCATCGACCCTAAACCATAAAATAAGATAGATAAGATAAATTTATTTTGCAACATGCCGCAAACCCACTAAAGCATTATAGTATGCACTTTAAACAAGTAAGCCCCATGTTAGTAAGTTGTTTGAATCATTTATAATAAAAATATAAACATTAAATCAGTAGCTGGCTGTGGGATTTTATCAAATTTTATTCCTTCATTCATAAATCATAAACTTTAAAACTATTTGAAGATTAAATGGCTTGTTCTTTTTATAAGTTCCACGTCTTTCCATTTTAAAACAATCAAATGAACAGTTGAATGCTTTCAGTTAATCTTTCAACACCCACGACAAGGATTTTATTTTTGTTTCCAGGTTTTCTTGCGAATGTCGTTGCGCGCACTCCTGGTCTTCCAACCCCCTTCCTTTCAGGCCACAATCAATACAAACGATGTAACTACTGTTTGCCCCTAAAATCATTCAACTTCTGACTGTCTGAGGTGCTTGAACCGGAGTGTGTAAAAAATATTTTATAAATGAAAACAATGAATTTCAACAACGGCGGGGCAACGCGCTTTTTCGCGTTTGTTTACTTTTTGCACCTCCTTGTTGCTATAACACAATAACTCAGAATCGTCATAAAATACTCGTAACTGTGACCCTTTTTATTTGATTAAAATAAATACAACTGTAAACGTTATGAGTCCGAGTTACGTTGATTTTAGACTGACTGTGACTTTTAATGTTAAAGTAAAGAACGAACCTGTTAAAAGTTGTTTTTCTGCGCACTTATGAGTTAGAATTCCGCGCTTTCTTGCATTTAGTGTAACCGACGCACACTGATGAAAATTTGAAGTTCTCGTTGTAAAAATTGTAACGTTACTGAAGCTAACGAAAACTGTTGTTTCACTTCAGAAAATATTGAAAATTTTCACTTAAATTTATTAGCGGATTGCGCGATAAAAATCTTCTCACTATGAAAAATTTTAAAAAATTTCCAAAATATTGCAAATTATCCTGAGAAAGCATATTTTTTAAATTTAACAATCCAAACCAAAGACATTAAGAACGACTCCACGTAATAATACCAGCGTAAAAATTCCTTCGACATTTGACTTTTTTACAAATAACATTCTGGTAAAAATACCATTGGGTAATTTGACAATCTGACTGATTGACCTTCGGGCTTATTTTTCCTGAACCTAAGCAAAACCTAAAAATCAAGCTAAATTTATCGATGGTCAATTAGTCCGAATGTGAAATTACCCGACAGTATTTTTACCAGAATGTTATTTGTCGAAAGTTTTTCTTACCGAAGGTTTTTTTATGCAGGAATAATTACTGGGAACGATTAAGAACAAATGCTGGTTTTCACATTAAAAAGTGATTGTTTCGTTTTAATACAATTATGGTTGAATTATATCTAGCTGACCTCGTATAATCCTTGTTATATTTTAGAATCCAGAATTGTGAAAATAAGGAACTATAACACGGAATCATACAATTTCGTTTGTATATTCATAATTATTGCAATATGATTTAGTAATGAGACATCAGAAGACCAATTAAAATTGTGTGGTTGTGACGTTTGTTTAAAAAACAACAAATAAGAACACGCAGAATTTTTTTAATTCCGTCTTTTCACAAAATATACGGAAATTAACTTTAACTATAGCCTTTAAAAAAGTTGCATTTTGGTTCCAAATTGAGTAATTTGATAAATAATTGTTTAAAATATGGGTTTTGATCCTTATTATTAAACCGCTTTTGCTAAAACTTTTGAATTTTTATTTTAATAGTCGATTCAACACTGCAATTATCGAGGTCTTCTAGATTTTATTTGCCTATAGATACCAGATGTTTATCGTCTTTTTGTCTCTTTAGAAATATGATAGCGTCTAAAATTTTGAATGTAAATCGCGCTTGCTTTAGCATTTATGAAAAATACCCAAAGACTAAGGAGAGCGCGATTTTGTAAACTTATTTCTAGAGCATGAGGTTTCTAAAATGCGCTTTTTTTACTCAAAAATAGAAAAATTAAAAAAAAATTAAAAAGTTTTAAAATAAAATCAGCTGTTTTTGTGCATTCCTTGCAATGGAATGTTAATGTAAAACATTCGGATTTTTTTGTGTTTGAACATTGTAAGGGCAAAAGTGATTTGTTAAAAAAGGAGTCTTTTCACATGAGTAAATCTCACCCAGAAATTAATGTACAACAAATGATCGAGCTGCTTTTTGTTTTTTTTTATTATTATTAATGATCAGATAACAGAATTAATATTATACTAAGCATAGTTTATGCATAATTTAATTCTTCTGTTTTCATCATTTCATTGTGTTTTTTTTCTCTTTTTTTATTTTTTTTTTCTTTTTTTTATCAACAACATCAAATCTGCGACTTAATTGCCGCCAATATGAATCACAATTGTAACTAATTATCAATGAACATAGCTATCTGATATGACTTTAAAGGCTCAAAAAAGCGCTTATTTAAGTCAGTTTTAAAACTTTTCTTGAATGCATCCAAAGAATCGACAGTTACTTGAGAAAGTAACTGTCGATTTTTTGGATACACCATGTCACCATTATAATTATTTTTTTAATTTCACGGCCTATATTTTTCTTTTGCTCTTTTTTGTAATTTTTTAAACGTTTTTTTTTAAACTTTTATCAGAGTGATACCTTTTTATTACCCAACGCGATAGTTTTAAATGTCTTTTTAGTATATATTCGCGTGTATTTCAATTTTTTTTCTAATGTATATTAATGCAATGTATTTATAATTTTATGGTTTATTCTTGTAATTGCATGATTCTTTTCAAGTGCTCTGATTTTGTTTGTGAGCTATAAAATAGGTAATTGGCGAATAACCTACAAGTATAGGAAAGTACCTTAAGTTAAAAGTTAATGTCGGATGACTTTTTATAATATTAATGTTATATCTGTTTTTTTTTAAATCTTAAGTTTAAAATATAACAACATGCATTAATAATAACAGACATTTAGTCTTTTGGGCGAAAACTGGGTGCAAGAGAAACCAAACCAACAAATTAAACCATATACCTAATAACCAATAAAATTTAGAAACAAAAATACAAATGCACACAATATAAATAATATTCCTTCTTATTTAAGTCTATTTCGTTTTCAGCAGATCACAAGCAATTCAATAGAAATCAGTAGCATGAATCAAGATCGCGCAACCTACGGCGGTGGATTCGACGAAAATTCTAAAGATTGGAAGTGTTGCTGTGACAAATGTCACGTGACAGTATGTTTTGATTTGCTCAAATTCAATTTAAAAAATTTTAAACAGAAAAAATCATAAAAATGGCGTGTTTCAAAATAAAATCACAAAAATAGATATAGTTTTGGTTTATTTTTTTTATGAAATTCTAGAAGAAAAAAATGTAAGGTCTTAAAAATTTCAACAAATCTTTTTCACAAAATATTTATCAAGAATTTTTGTGATTTAGCACAGATATTAAATTTTTAAAAAATGTTATTTTTCAGCCTTTGGGCACAGTGTCCTGTTAAAAGCCTCAATTCCTATATTTTGTTATGACGGAGAAAACAAATACGCTATGACTGTTAATAAATATTTACCAAATCAGTAATTGCGAACACGATTTTCCGAACTTTGTCAAAACACTGAATTGTGTTGAACTTACATAGTCAAACAAAAGTAACATGTTTACTTTTTCAAATCATCTACATTGCTATCAGATATTATTTTAATCAATCACAGTTTTCTAATCAAAACCTAATTAATTTTTAGACTGGGACGAAAATCATCGCGATATTAGGAGCTCTTTCTGTTGGATTGAATCTCATAAACACAGTTTATCACTTTGCCACGGTAAGTGGATACGTGATAAAAATGTAACACGAAAAAAATGAAACAGATTTTTTTTTTAACTGCTGGATACGATTTTGAATTTATCTTTCGTTCGCGGAACATTTTTGGCGCCTTTTTATTAATTTATACACAACAGAAAACTATTTCTTTTGGAATAATATTCATAATTTTAGTATTCGCGGACCAAGCACGCTTATGCGATAAAAATTAAAAAAATCAGAACTAGTTCTGGGGGTACGGGGTCTTTAGAGCCACAAGCAGGGAACTTGGAGCCTTTCAGAAAAAAATGATTTAAGCTTAAATTTAGGTTTCGCTTAAGCTTAAGTACACGTTTTAGCAATTTTTATTTTTGGCTGCAAGTTCCCAACTTACGGCTCCAAGTTCCCCACGTACGGCTCCAAGTTCCCTATTTTTGGCTCTAAGTTCCAGCTTCAAGTTCCCTAGGCTCCATCGACCCTAAACCGTTCTGGGGCTAAGTTCTATTATAGAAATTTTTTTTAATTGTATAACAATACACACATATACCTTTTGTATTTTTTATTTAAAAGTATATTATTAAAATTATGATCCAGAATAAAAAACAAATTTGTAAATTCTCACAAGTTTGCAGTTACGTACGTATTTTTTAATTAAAAAATCAAAGAAAAAAAATTTAAATGCGCTTATCAATTTTCAATTACAAAAAAATTTTTGACATAGGCCCCTGGCGTGCTTTTAATTATATCTTTGCGGAGAAACACATTTTATGTTTTGCTTATGAATATCTACTGGAAATTATACTAATTGAGTAATACAAAATAGGTTTTTACAAAATAATTACAATTTTTCGACTATCTGCTTGACATAAAAAAAAATTAAAATGATAAAAACTGTAAAAACAAGTAGAGGACGACAACATTTAACTAAAAACGAGTGGTAAAACGTAGTGAGCGCGTTTTTTTTATTTTATAAACTAGCGCGTTGGTTGGCTGTTGAGGAAAAGGGGTAGAGATTATTTCCCAAAACCAAAACGGCCGCTGAAAAAAGTGACGTGGTAATTGCTCAGAATAATTTTTTAGTGACTTACAGTTTGCTGCACAGTGACGACAAAATTATTGTGGATAATTACGGTTTTGGTACAAATTTTGGTTTTTGGAAAAAAAAGTGTGAATAAATGGAGTCAAAGGATCACAACGCAATTTCTTAATTTGTTTGTTCAATCCGTTCCAAATGAAAATTATAATGCAAATCATAAAAGATTCAGTAAAAATGCGAAACTATCATTTTTATAAGACCAAAATACATATACAGACATTTTTTTTTATTTTTTAGGGCGGATCTGTTGGTTCCTTTTTAGGAAGCTTGTTTAGCATTTTCTTAGCGTTCGTGATTATTTTCTGCGTTTTTTGGGCTCTCAGAAGTGGAAACGAGAATTTTTTACTCCCGTGGCTAGTATCACAAGTTAGTACAATTTTATTTTAATAGTCTAAAGTCAAGTTTGTATTTTAATTTCCTGGGGTTTTGGCTCGTGCAGCGATTTAAAATGGCGTATTAAAATTTTATAGTGCAATGATTTATAATGCTGCCTCAAAATCAAAAAAATGTTTTGCAATATAATATTTGACATTTCATCATTATTATTCAAACTTTATTTTCCATATAAATTTTAATGTATTTATTGCAATATAATAATAATTACAATAACAATAATTACAAAAAATAAAAAAATTTTCTCTGTTCCATGTCCATGTAAAACATGGTTATGCATCTATTTCATTTTGAATTTTTAAAGGAGTCGCAACTGGAAAATTATAGTGTTATAATAGTAGCTTGAAAGAAAACAACAAAATCAACGGTTCAAATTATCATGAAGATTTATTAAATTTTACTAAATTAAGTTTAATGTTAAACACGTTTCTACGATTATGAGTATTTATTATAAAAATGTCAATTAAAAATATTATACCGACAATATATCACCCATCTTAAGTAATGTCTTGGGTGTTGTGGCCTTATTTGAAAAGAATATCTTTAAACCTTGCAACCAAACCAGTATGTACCTAAAACCTGATTTTGCATCATAGATCATCAGGCTTATATATCAATCAGGGAATTTCATAAAACTAAGAATATTCACATTAAAACACTAAACAATGGTGAATGAACGGGCAAGCCCAAACACCTTTTGATTGCGAACGCAGTTTGACTGTTAATAAATAACAGTTGTATGTAATAAATTATAAAATCCACTTTGCTAATATTATGGAAAAATAATGAAAATACATATTGAAGATCTTGTCACTCGTGATAAAAGAAACACGACATCGGGGTTTTTCGCTGAAGAAACTTAAAGCCGAAAATAAAATTTGGAGAAGAATAATGAGAAAAATTTGAAGCCAAAAGTTTGAAATTGCTAACATTTACCTAAACTAAAGCTAAGCCTAAATCTGACTTTGAACATTTTTTTATTTTGGGTTCTAAAATTCTATTTTTCCCACTTCAAGTTGTCAAAATTTCTCAAGTTCCTTTTTTCTTGTCTCAAAATTTCTTTTTTACGTACCAAACTTTGTACCATTAACCTCTTATTGGTTTGCTTAATATCAAGATATACTTTAAAAGAGTCAAAATTTTTTATTTCTATCGATGATGATTTTCAGTCTGAAAAATTTAATTTTACTCTTTTTTATAAAATCTTTTTACTTTTTTTTAATCACAAGCGTTTCAGGAGATTTTATCTCTCAAAAATCGCTCTTTAGAACACTTATTGAAATCATATTTTTTTAATCGTTGGAAAAATTTTAAAACTAAAGTATCAAGATTTTGAAAAACCATTTTGATATTTTTCGATTTTTATGGTTATATTATATATAAACTTGTTTGTGTGTTTGAATTTAGACAATTGTACTGGTAATAATGTTCATATTTCTTCTACTCACAATATTGATGCTGGCAGGGGTGGTCACCTACAGTCACTTGAATATTTTTGGTGTAGACGCGGACTCCTATTCGCAGAATGGACGCAAGGAAATATATTCTACCGTAAATTATGAAACTGAATATTATGACATTCAGGAAGAAAATGAAACTACAGTGCCAACGATTGTCGATCACGACGACAACGACGATGCAACTACCTTCGCAGCTGTTGTAATTACTGTAAGATTTTTATAATTTATAATAATAATAATAATAATAATTTTAATATTACATAGATGCGTTAAATAAATCATTTTGTTGATTTTTTTGACTGGTGATATCAATTCTGAATGTTTTGTAACTCCATTTGGTAATGACCACATGACTCATTTGCAGTTTTATTATTTTGACTTGAATATTTAAATGGAGACTTGTTAAAAACACTAAATATATTTACTTCTGTTTGGAATTCATGGTTTTAGCTGCAAAATATTGGTTTTTAGAACAACAAAGATATCTTTTTAAAGTTTGTAATCAAACTACAAACGGGAAACTCGTTTTTTTAAAAGTACGTTTACAAAATCGCACCCAAACGACGAGTTTTCAAATCAGTAACTGGGTTAAAGATTACAAACATTACTGCAGATTTTACTTCAATACAGCTCTTAACTTTACTAAAAGCCGTTATACAAACATAATAAAATTCTTGCGTCATTAACTACAACTATTATACTTAACCTGTTACCGTGATCGCCTTTTCCTTGATTACCACGTTAAATCCTTCGTCCGATCACGGTAAAACATTTATTTCATCACTGTTAAGTCTTGGAACTACGATCGTGGAATTTCCTCTTGACCATTGTGGTATGTAAACTTTACCGCAGTTAACTCCACGTACCACCTAGGTCATATCTAGATGGTACGCAATATTGTATGCACAGCTAGATTTTGAATAATTGCTACCGTACATTGAATGCACGCTAGTTTTAACCTTTTCAATTGATTCACTTACTGAGCCTGGTTCGCGGAAAATATTGTGCGCTTGTGCACTGGGTACGCATTAATAACTATTCTTTTCTGTCTCACCTAGGTCTGACCTAGGTGATACAAAGCCTTAATCACAGTGAAATTTACACACTACAATGATCAGAAGAAGATACTACCACCATGGTAAGATGAAGGTTTCACCCTGGTGAGGTAATAAAAGCGATCACGGGAGGGAAACTGGTCCAACTCACTCATTTTCTGAATGAAATAAAAATTTTTTATAGATAGCAGTTATACTTGTTTTGGTATTTCTTTTGTCAATAGTACTGGGCGTTTGGTTTTTTACGGTGGTTTTCCGAACTTACAAGTATTTGAAACTGAGAAGAAACGCTTACGGTATTACTATCAAAAATATATAACATTTATGTTATATATTTTTGGTAATATATTTGAAATTCTAGTTTGTAAAAGCATAGAATCGAAATAATGCGGTTTTGTTTCCGCCCTTGCTTTGTAAAATCAAGAATACATAACAAAGAATGTATCACTGTGTATTAAATTTATTTCCTATCCGTGCATCGCTTTGACAAAAATTTAGCCCCCCGGTTAAATTTAAATTTAACCGGGGGGTTAAATTTAATCCCCCGGTCAAATTTAACCCCCGGGGGTTCAAATTTAACCCTCCTGGGGGTCCAATTTGACCGGTGGGTTCGGGGGGTTAAATTTCTGTCAAAGCGATGCACGGATAGGGAAGAAATTTAATACACTGTAATACATTCTTTGTTATGTATTCTTGGTAAAACTCAGAAGTAACAATTACAGCTGAAAAAAAAACAAAAAAGTTTTAACTTGAAAATCTACTGCGGTCTTGTTTCGAAAAACTCTTTTGTAATCAAAGGGCATCGCAAAAGTTGGCAAGTGCGTTTGCAAGGTTGTATTAAGAATCAAAAAGTTATTGCAAAGTTATTGTCAAATAAAATTTATACGGATGTTTTGCAATCTGTCCGCGATATTGTGCAAATGCCAACGGGTTATTGTTATTGGTGACGCGCTGAAATCCAATAAGCCATTGAATGAATGAAGCCAATAAGCAAACCAATTTCCAAATAAATCAATGATAATAAAAACAGAAAAGCCAGGTTTTTTTAAACGGAGTAATGCATTCAAAGAGTTTACCAAAAACCTGTCTTAAGTAAGGTACACCAATGTCTATTACTCCAAAAAAGAAGCTAAAGTAGGGGTAATGGAAAATAACATAGTGTTGAAGTTCTTTTTTCGAATATTTTAAAACTAGGATAAAACACTAGGATAAACTAAAAATAAATCTTAAAATAGTTCAACTAAACCATGAAATATTAGACGGTCATGATGGCCAAACCCCCCTCCAAACTTAAACGGAAGTTGTTCAGTGTTAAATATCTTAGTAGAGTTATATAAAATCACTTTTAGCCAATTAGCGCTTAGGAAAAAATGGAGATCTCTCATTCATTGGAGATCATTTTTTACCCAAGCGCTAATTGGCTAAAACAGCTCCTCCCACAACCTTCCCATACAGCAAAACATATATGACGTGATCACGAATACTATGCGCCATTTTGAGGGTCCGTAAAATTCTGACGTGATTATGCACAAAAAACTTGCAATGCAATTCACTTCACTCACTTGCTTAATAATAAACTAAAACTTATATCAAAAACAAGGGATTTTTTGATAAAAACTTAGAAAATAAACATTCTTTAAAAAAAATTTAAAAAGGTCGATGATTATTTATCGTATTAAATACAGCGGTTTTACAGTTTTTTAAATGTATGGAATTTTTTACGCTGGAAATTTATATCTCGTCTCAACTGTTTAATATGACGCTCCAATAATAAAATTATTATTACAGCTAATTTTTATTAAAATATCATCGCCATTACACACATATATGTATTAGTGATGTTACCCAGAGCTTTAGAGCATCACATTATTTATTTTGTATATATTTATTGAATTATTTATTAAAATTTAAATTGTTTTAAGTTTCAGGTGCGGCTCAGTATAAATATGAAGCTGACCAACAAGCGATTTCTGAAAGGGAGGCACCCCCTCCTTATAAGGTGTAACACAATCCTCTTCTAGAGACTATGAAGTGATTTTGTGAACTTTTTTCATCTAAAAAATTTATGGCTTCTAAATGTCATGTTCTTTTGAAAGATCTTTGATATTATCAAATATTAAGTAAAAATTAGAAGTCAATAGTTTCGTGGATTTATCCATATATTATGCGATAAAAACATGAACGATAGAATTGCAACTGTTTTTCAACTTGTTTGACTTACACTAAGTCAAATACTGCCGAAATAAGAAAAGTCTGTCGCAATTTTTTATACTGTTAAAAATATTTTATTTAATTTTGTTGGTAAGTGCTATTATCATAATGTTTAAAATTGTTCAATTGTGGTGAAAAGTCAATTGAGTGAAGAAAAATAAAAAAAGCTTTGAAAATGACTTTTTTAAGTCTGTGTGTTTTATTGTAAAAATTAAAAATATTAACACAGTCAAACAAACTGTTAAAAAAGTAAAAATTATTTGCAAAAGTTTTACGTGAATTCAATTGTATAACGGAACAGCAAATTTTACGTCGATAACAAGTGCCTAAGGGGACACGCAAAGCAGCTTTCTTAGCACAATTAGCTTAAATAGTTTAAAAACTGATTAATTTGTTCACTTTTGGATATTTCCATTAGCTGTATCTGTATTCAAACAAAAATACGTACCGTACTTTGATTTTTAATAATGAGGACTTAAGAGATAAAAGGCTTTGGGAAATTTCAAATTTTTATTTAAAAAATCTATTCAGAAACACCTACGTAAAATTTATTGAAAGCAGCTCCTATAAAAGCTTACGAAGGTTGTTGAAATGTTTTTAAGTTGAACAAACGATATCCAGGAAGAGGTTTGCACAGACAGAACTATGTACATCCCAACTAAAAATAGATTTTGTAGTACTAACCAGTATGTTTTATTTTCATGTAGATTATGCGCAATTCTGTACTACTGCACAATTCCACTATAAATTGAAAAAATAGACGTTGGCAGTTTTTATTCAAAATTTAAAAAAAAATTGATTTTTGTATAGTTCTGAGAAGGTAAGCATTTAAAAAATTATGCGTTCTAATAAAAATTTTTTTTTAACAAAACTTTATAACTGCACAATTTTAATTATCCTCTCATGTCCTCATTTATTTTTATGAGGTTAATCAAACGTAATTCTTCTATAACTCACGCCTAAAATCAAACCCTTGGCTTTTTTTTACTTTGTACACCTCACACAAAGTATGAAATACCCGTAATGCATGAATAAAAATATAAACCCAAGAGAATATTTCCCTGAAAAATAACGTTCTAATCAAATTTTGGACTAAAACTTGCATATATGTGTAATTGATAGCTAGAATTCTCTATTTAATGCTGGGTCTTGTAGTAGCGAATTGTTGCAATAAGTGTCAGTGTTTTGTTACTGTAAATTATACCAATTGTCTTGCACTGATGAAACAGAGTTTGCTGCTCAAGAAAACCGGCATTGATTATTCGAAAAATTCCTGCGCGAGTACACCATAATGAGTGCACAGAAAATTGCGAACGCGAAAAAATTAACATGTGCTTTTTTTCTTCTTTGGTCAAAAAATTTGCGGATAGCTCATCCTTTCTGCCGTTATACATTCTTGTAGCAATTAATGCCAAACGGAAATATTACAACTGGACAAAAACTTTTCAACCAAATCGTCGTGAAAGATAATTTATCCCCCCCCCCTATTGTACAAGGCACTTGCAAACAGGTATTTTCCGCGCTTCCGTTCTCGAAACCAGACAAGCCGCAGCGGAATGAAAAGAGTGTGCAATAGCAAGTGAGTCGAAAAATTCGATCGATAAACAGACCGGCTGAACTTTCGCTAAACGTAGCGATACGCCCTTGGATACATGATAGTGAATGAAAAACGGGGAGCTTAGCCCGGGAAAACCCCCGTTGCAAGGAATTTTAAAGTTACTAAATTTTCCAGGTAATCATAAAGAATACACCACAACGAGTCGAATCGATAATCACTATCGCAAAACTTTTAATTAGTCCTATACAAAATATCTAGCGAGACCTCCGGAGCTTACTTTCTGTGCTAGCAACGCACTGTTTCGTGGAATATGACATTTTTCACTGTCACCGGTATCGAATAAATAAGTTAAAATTTTACGAATCGTGATGAATTATGTATAAATTTATGTGAGCAGGAAAAAGATTTTTTTCAGGAGTAAAATTCTAATCGATTCATTGATAAATTTCATAAATCGACCCTTTTTTTTGCAAATTCGGTCACTAAAAATTTTTTTGTTCAACATTTTTTTCAAAAAAAAAACAAACTATAGTTCGTCTGCTGCGACACACTATTTCAATTACCTACCAAAAATCAAAATAATTAAAAAGAATTACAGCACTACTTAATTGGCTCTGGTTTAAAGTTGTTTTATTATATTATCCGAATTGTTTTATTTTTGTTACGGAGTAATACAAATTTGTCATACTTGCCTGTAAGGAAGGAGTGGTTTATTTTGAAGAGAAACTTTTTTACTTCTCGTCGACCTAAACTCCTTTCAAAAAATTTCTTTGCTCTTTCCTGTATACCTGCCGACTTCCTACCAACCTACAAAGATGAATTTAGTTGACTCCTATAGTCAAATTCCAAATTTCTACCTGCCCATAGTCGATTTCCAATTTTTCGTTACTCTAACATAGAAGGCAGCATTAGCTGCATTTTGCCTGCTTTGGACCTGCCTCCACCGATCCGAACTAATGCCTGCTTGTTAAATCTTGAAACTATTTGACGCCTATTTTTTCAAAATAAACCTTTATCATACGCCTAGATAAACCCTTAAAACTTGATAATTCATTTAAATTAACATTTTTTGATTTTTATCATACGTCTCAAACGCAAACGAATAGTGCTTTGGAGTCTCAGTATTTAACCCGGAAAGCAGAATATGCAAAACTAAACTATTCAGCAGTATTGACGCGGTTTTCATTTGCGTTTAAGAAGCGTTTTTTCGCTCAACAATCAATAAAGCTAAATTAATATTCAGATATTTTTAAAATTCTTTTTATGAAAATATATAATAAAACAATAATATTTTCTCGAAACCTGATTACTTTTATATTACCCGTAAAAATATAAACAAAAGCAGAACAAAAGATTAATGTATTCTGCATAATAGCACCTACTAAAATTAAAACCTTCAGAATAATATCTTTTTCTGTTTCGTTTTACAATAAAAAAAAATTTCTATGTTGTTTTTTCGTTAAAAACTTTTTAAAAAAAGTTTTTTATTTAGCACAAATTAGAGAAATTTGTACTCTATCTGATGTTTATTGGTGGAATTACATTTAAAAATAATCTAAGACCGATTTTAATTGAAAATCACGTTTTTTTATTATAGACGGGCCCCACTTAATTTGAGCCCTGGGCTTTTATAAATTAATTTATTTTTTATTAATTTTTCTCTCGTTAACTTTTGCCGCGAAGTACCTCAAAAAACACGTGCTCATTTTATCGGTAACTATTACTTTGATTCGCTTAAATTATGGAATGTTTTCATTTTTAGTCTCAGTTTCGATTTTCTTAATTGAAAAAAATTACTAAAGCTTTTCTAAAATTAGTAATGCATCATTCATTTTTTTATTCTTCCTTTATCTTTCAATTCTTAAAATCAGTCAGTACTATTTACCAGCTTCCACCACAATTATAACTAGAATATAATGGTATTATTTTACGCATTAATATATTTTTTTAAAGTTTTGAATTTTTCATTGTTATTCTTTGCTTGATTAACTTTTGCCGAGTGCTCTTAAGTTGTTTTTTACTAAAGTTAAAGTCTAAGCAGTGTCTAACAAGATTTTAAAAAATTACAAGAACTTCGGAAGAATTAAGAAATACAATGTGACAGACATTTGCAAACTCAGCAGACGATAAATAATGCGTTAATAATTAATTAAATACTTTAACCCTAAAATCAATACACAAAACCAATAACTTATAATATTTCAGAAATACGGAGGAACATTAACATTCTCAATAAAAAATCATTTTTTTTGTTTCTAAATTTATTTACCATCCAGGTTACCTTAATTAACCCAATATTACAGTTTAAACATTAAATTAAAATACGTAATTTTTTAAGGATATTTTCATAAGTTATTTAAAATTAGCTAATCTATCTATAATATGTTTTTTTAATACTAGATAAAATTTCTAAATTAATTTTTTAAAGTTCTCTTGGCAATTTTAGCTACTAGTAATAAGCTATAGAACTTTAAAATATATTTTAATTAGAGTTATAATTTATAATGTAATTTTTCCAAAATAAAAAGATACAAAAATATTTAAATTGCTCACATTTCAGATATTAAATCAAAACCAGGTTATCAATTTGTGCCGTTTTCTTTTTGTTATAAAAATATAGAAAGCATATCGAATCCTATTATGCTAATATCACTTATCACTGTTCGAAAAGCAGCGGGGTTAGCTTCCCCGCCCCGTTTTATCACCCACCTGCTTTGGCTATACGCTCACCTATCTTTATCTGTGCATGTCTATAGCAACAGAAAATGGCCATATATGAAAGAAGCAGTTGAATAATTTGTATGCGTCAAAGGGGCTAGAAAAAAATGCGGCTTTGTAATTTGCGGAAAATTGACGAAAACAGTTTGTGCCTATGAGATTTTTGGCAATTATGCAAAGAAAAAATACTAATCTTCGAAAATTATAAACGTTGGATACCGAGGTAAGTTTTATTTTAATCTTTTCATTTCCACTCGCTCGCATTTCGTCGCCTTAGTTAGCTCTCGAGAAAAATTACGGACGCGGAGAACAAAAGTTGGCACAAAAACAGTTTTTTACCTAAATAAGTTCGATCGATAAGTGTAAAACAGATGGTGATTAGTATTGTACCTTGAAAAGAGGCATATAACAGTACTATCATTGTGATTAATCCCATTTTTATTTTCTTTATTTACTGAAGTATAGAAACAAGAAAAAATCGAGCGTTATAAATAGTTTCGCCCGTTTCTTAAAATTGCTGCAAACTTTAAAAAAAAAGATTTTTCTATTAAAAAGATTAAAATCAATTTAATGAAGCTGACAGTTTGTGGCTTTTCTCATTACCGGTCGTAATTTAAGTAATGAACTTTTTGGATTCATGGACGACCCGTCTTGAAGACTATTTTGATTATTCGATATGCGATGGAATCCTCGACTCCGAGTGCTTTTTAGGCAAAATTTTTTTTGTAATAAACTATTATTGACAAACGAAGATTAAAAACAAAAGGCGGGAAAAGTTTTTATTGTGTTAAACCCAGAACATATTTCGTCCAGAATATCCAAAGGACAAAAACCAAAAGTTCGATTTTGTGCAATTAAGAGCGTTTTTTTAATTTTAAAAGCTTTTTAGACTTCTTCTAAAAAATATATAAAAAATATAAAATATGTAAAAAAATAGTTAAAAAATTATTAGAGAAATTCTTGAGTGAGTATATCTTACCAATAAAATGGTCGGCTTACACGATAAATATATCAGTAGATTATATCAATATATCGGTAACTATACCATTATATTATATATTATTATAGTTAAGGCTGGTTCATACTTATGACAAAACGTTCTTTGGCAAAGTCCAAAGAGCAAAAGTCCTTTGAACTTGGTCCAAAGCACAAACACAGCGTCAAAACGTGCTTTGGACATTTTCCTTTAGACTTTGTCTAAAGGACAAAGTCTAAAGGACAACGTTCATACTTTTTTGTCCTTTGGACTTTGTTCAAAGGACAAATTTCAAGTAGCATTCATACTTCGTCCAAAAGAAACAGTTCAAAGGACGTTTTGGCTTGTCTAAAGGACGTTTTGGCTTTTTTAAAATTGTCTTTTTTTAAATTGTTTTGACTTTTTTGTCATAAGTATGAAACAGCCTTTACACATTTCAAGCTATGTAATGACATGGTATTCTGTAGGTCAACTTTTTTTTTAGCGAGGTATGATATGTTCCTCTAAAAAGTTTTTCCAATCATTTTTACTATAAGTGAAATAATCGTCATTGCCAATGTAAGCGTGGTGCACTTTTCATCTTCTATAAGTTTGAATATTTGCTACTGCATATATTATTTTGACGCTCGCATGATTTAACGGTGTAAATCATTTCAATCTGTTACCTCACTCTTTCGTTGGTTAATCGCGCGCCAAAGAAAACTTGAGCGCGAATGTTACTGGGGTGGTTTGTTTAAAAATCGACTTAACTTATGGCGCCTTACCTTATCCACTTAATTAAGGGGCGCTTCAGCTAAGGGGCCCTTTATCTTCGGTTGTTCAAAAAAACTTAAGGGTCCCCTTAGCTAAGGGGACCCTTAGTGGATAAGGTACCTTAAAGTTAAGGTACGTACCTTAAAGTTTGGTTTTCACCTTAGTTTTTTGCATGTATTATCGGTGCTGTTTTGTTCAAAAGCAGTACCACTTTGGATTATGTTGCCCAAAAATTGAAAGAAACTTTAAATGTATGTTAGACATTTTAATACTATATTATTTTGGAGCCCTTAAATTACGGTAGAAACCATTTTTTTGTTTATAAGTTTTAAAAAATCCCATTAAAACTGTTAATAACCAACAGGTTTTATCTATTCACAACTTAATTAACTTAATCAAATCACTGCCGTCGTTTGGTGTTTCTAACAAAAAAAATCCCGGGTTTTTTGTACGGGAAACGCAATATCTCGACAAATAAAAAAATTACTGCACCAATTTTAACGATCAAGGTATCAAATTAAAGGAGAAAATAGCTGCTGTCTTTGAGTGCATATTTTGTAATTTAAATTTTAATACCTATTGAGAAATCTTTCAAGGACAGAATTATCGAAAAACGTTCTTTTTGGATGGTCATAACAACTGAACCACTGGAGATATTTTGATGAAAAAATTTTTGCGGCCTATGGGGCAGGGGTAAGGTTTTCACAAAAAAATAATCAAAATCGATGACAAAAAGTTTGACTCGGTACAGCACACCGTACCTTAGAGAGTTTTGAACAACGCAAAGAATTAAGGTGGCCCCGATTTAAGGGGCCCTAAGTTGAGGGTCCCCTTATCTTATTAAAACAACCCACCCCTGGAAGGTCGGTCCAATGTAGTAACAACTGAAAAGTGACAATGCGTTCACACCGCAGGGGCAAAAGTCCTGGTGTAACTTGTCACTCGTCACTGAGGCGTAAACCCGCCCTAAAGTCTGGTTCACACCGGAGTGACAAGTGCTAAGTGACAACACGTTCCGCGTGCGCTTAAGGCTGGTTCATACTTATGACAAAACGTCTTTTGGACAGCGTCCAAAGGACAAAAGACCTTTGGACTTTGTCCAAAGGACAAACACAGCGTCAAAACGTCCTTTGGACTTTGTCCTTTGGATTTTGTCCAAAGGACAACGTGTTCATACTTTTTGTCCTTTGGACTTTTTTCTTCGGATTTTGTCTTTTGGACAAGTCCAAAAGACAAATTTCAAGTAGCGTTCATACTTTGTCCAAAGGAAAATGTCCAAAGGACGTTTTGGCTTTTTTAAAATTGTCCTTTGGACTTTGTCCAAAGGACGTTTTGTCATAAGTATGAACCAGCCTTTGCACAATTTACACTTGTCACTTGTGGCTACGGTGTTAAGCAGGTCAAAGAGTTTACGCACCTTTACTACTTTGCCGTCGGATAATTCGATCAGCACCGAGACGCCATTTATGCTACCGTTACTTTGATTAGTCCATTTTGCCGCGCTACAGTAAAAAATTGTCAGCTATTAATAAAAATTGCAGAGAGGCAAAACGACAACTTTGCAGCCACGACAACTTTACGTAAAAGTACATGTGAAAATCATGGTTATTATAAATTGACTTTCATATGTATTAATTATGATAAATAGTTTTATTTTGATTGTTATTATATGATCCCTTTTTATTTTATGACAATTACGCTAGCCACATATGGTTTGCTATATACAGTAGTTTGCCCATTTATCAATTGAATGACATTTATTGCCAAAAGATTGCAGATTGCTACATATACTAATTTAATGATTTAACAATCCTTGAATATCACGAAGGTGAAAATAAGTACTGGAAAGTACGTTCGCATTTGTGTGTGTACTTAATCATTATTTGAACGCAAAAAAAACTTAAGTCAGCATATCTCGCTAACAGAAGAGTCAATTTTAAGCAGTATCAATATAAAAAGATTCTATAAATATCCACTTAGCTATAACACTATTAACGTCTTACTCGAACACAGTTTTTTTTAATAAATTAATTTTGTTCGTTTATCTTTCACCACGTATCACCTTAAAAACCACGTGTGTCACATTTAATAAAAAATTATTACTTAATTACTTTTTTATAATTTTTAGTCTAGGTTTACTTAATAAGTACTAAAATGTACTAAAGGCCAACCAAACGTGTGGTTTATTTGTTCACGGAATAAAAATAATGAGGCCATGTAGTTACTAACAAATCAAATCAAAGCAATTTAGCGAAAATTATATTTATAGGCAAATAAAATCTAGCTGACCTCGATAATTGCAGTATTGAATTGACTATTTAACAACAAAACCATTCAAAGTTTTTCACTCAAGTGGTTTAATAATAAAGTTTAAAACTCATATTTTAATGATTATTTATCAAATTACTTAATTTAGAACTCAAATGCAAACGTTTTAAGGGCTAAAGTTGGTTAATCTTTTTATATTTTGTGAAAAGTTGGAATTAAAAGAAGATTCTGCGTTCTTATTTGTTTAAAAAAAACGTCATTACCGCACAACTTTAATTAGTCCCTCCATGTCTGCATTCTAATTTTCGACGTCAGTCAGATATAATTCAACCATAAAAGTTTAAATCAAACCTCTAATCTTTATGAGTTCTGACTGGTTGATAAAAAAGCGATAAACTGCTCCGATTTGATTTGTAGATTGCTACCCCCATTTTTTACATCCTGAGCAAATAAAACAGCCACGTCTGGGGCTTTTAATTTTTTAATTAAAGATAAATTCTATCCGGGTGAAAATAGATGAGTGGTAAAGTAACCAAACCACTCGCTTTTTGAGAAAATATCACGTTCAGAGAAACACATGACGCAACTAAATAATAATTGGTTACATAACCGCTGAAAACTTTTTTTTAAATTTTTCTCGCTCGAGGGGTTATTGTTTATTTCTTTCTGGCGGAGAGCGGTCACGCCCTTATTTTCAACCTGGAAGACTTTAGCTTTAATATAATTATAGCTTTAAATACTTTATTAATTTACAATAACAAAGATTTTTTTGAAATAAGACCCTGGTTTGCATTTACAACAATGCTAAAAAAAGTAATGCATCGTTAATGTATTTACTGTTCCTATTCAATCCTAATAATAATAATTTCATATTCCGTGCCACCATGGCATAAAATCCAAGTTGATTTGAGTATATTTTTAAGGCTGATTCACCCAACATTACTTACCACCAACACATACAATCACTGGTTCACTCATATTACACGTTTGTGATTTTTAAAACCAAAATGCGCGTCTAAAACGTCAAAAAAATTAAAAACCAATTTTTAGCTATATTTCTCATGCGCAGTAAATTAAAACACAGTGTTACCTTACTATAATGAGAATTTTCACTCCCACAGTTGCAGTCCCAGAAAACGAGTATTAAATGCACAATAAATCGCTGTACTAAAAAAGTACGGGTGAGTGAATAAAATTTCTCGGGCACGAGAAACGGTGCAGGTGCAACTTTTCCTATCAAAAATTTAAACTAGCCATGAAATATGCTCTAAGAATAGAGCAGGAAAAAGGGGCGATTTTTCCCCGGGCGTATGTTTAGACAGGATAGATATGGACTAGTCTGAGATGGACATTATGTGGACAATAGGAAATTTGCATTTGGTTTGGGCAGGTGCTCACTTACTAAAAATTTCTACCATATGATAGTGATTTGTTTATACATTGATGTAATTACACAGCCTTGTTGCATTTTTTTTAGTCTGATGAAATATCAATTGAAAAATCATACTCACAGCAATTTTTGACAAGCGTGAAATCGCCACTTTTTCAATTAGAAGGCTATTTGTATGTGTAAGAAACAACTATAAATTTGAAAAAAGTGGCGATTTCGCGCTTGTCAAAGATAGCTTTGAGTATGATTTTTTCAATTGAAATTTCATCAGACTAAAAAAATGCAACAGTGCTGTGTGATTACATCAATGTATAAACAAATCATTATCATATGATGGAAATTTTTATTCAGTAGGCAGCTGCCCAAAATAAATGCAAATTTCCTATAGTCCATATCTTTTCTGTCTAAACATACGCCCGGGGAAAAATCGCCCCTTTTTCCTGCTCTATTCTTAGAGCATTTTTTATGGCTATTCTACCACTTTTTAGAATTAAATTAAAAAATAGCCTAATAAACTAAAGTTTCAGCTGCGCAATGACATATGTTTATAATCATTCCGTTGCCGAGATATACTTTTTTAACAGTTTTAATATTATCAATAAAACACATATTTTCTGTCAATAAAAAGTAGTTCCTAAGAATTATTGCGCAATTTTTTACGACTTCCAAAGAACCTATGTTTTTTTTTGATCAATCAGTAACTAGGGAGGAATACTGGTTTTAAGATATAAGCGTTTAAAAAAATTTATTAATAATAAGGAGAAGAAACACATAATACTAAATTTACCCACGTTCTTTAATTATAGTTTGCGCGGTACCGTAGGGCTTAGTCTCCGTTTGGCGCTCCCGCGCCACCGATAATTTATTTATAATAAAAATAAAAAATAAGAAGTAGAAGATGAATTTAAATTACAAAATTTACCCACGTTGTTTAGTTATAGTTAGTGCGGTGCAGTGGCGCTCCCGACAAAGTTTACCTACACTCTCTAAATATAGTTGGCGCGATGGCGTGCGCCAATGATTGAAACTATAAATTTTAAAACAAAATAATAAGAAGAAAAAGAGGATGAGCATGAATTACAAAATTTACCCACGTTCTCTAAATATAGTTGGCGCGGTGGTGTGGGCTAAATTGCAGTGTGACACTCCCGCACCACCGATGATTATAACCGTATTTTTTGAAATATAAATAATAATAAGAAGGAAAAGATGATAAACATAAATTACAAAATTTACCAGGTGCTCTAATTATAATTATCGCGGTACCGTGGGGTTAAATCGCAGTGGGCGCTCCCGCGCCACCGATGATAGCAATTATTTTTTTGGAATAAAAAAAATTAAAGGAAGAAGATGATAAACATAAATTACAAATTTTATCCAGATTCTGTAATTATAGTTGGTGCGGTACCGCAGGGTTAAATCGACGCGTGAACGATAATGATTGAAAGAATATTGATTTTAAGATAATGAGCGTTAGAATTATTATAATAATAAATAGAAGAAGTTGAACATAAATTACAAAAAATTTTCCCAACGTTCTCCAATTACAGTGTGCACGGTGGCGTGGGGTTAAACCGCCGCCTGGCGTTCGCGCACCACCAATGCTTATTATTATTTGTTTAAAAATAAAACTTTGAATTAATTTTGTCATCAGTAATGCAAGAATTAAAAAAAGTACTTACTTTGTTGTTTTCGCTGTTTTCCGCGCGGTTGAAGTAATGACGTTGGAAACTGGTTTGGTTTCCGCCACCAATTAAAACTGAGCACATCAAATCTGCTTTTTTATGCGGTTTCTATGAGGGGCTGTCTGTTGTCTGCTCTGTACAATCCTTATTGTTGCCAAAAGGCTGTTATTGTGCGGTTGAGAGTTTTATTTGTCCATTTTCAGTAACGAATGAGAAAAATCGCTTTTAAGGATTGAGCGTTGGAATAATAATAATAATAATAAAAAGAAGAAGAAGAAGGTTCTGAATTTCAAAATTTACCCACGTTCTCCTAATAATGGTTGGCGCGGAGCCGCGGGGCTAAGTTGCCCCGTGGTGCTCCCGCGCCACCCCATGCATAAATGTTTAGCGTACTGTCTGAAATCTCCTTGGATTGTATATTTTTAGTAAATAGTCAATTATTCCAAAATATTGCAACTCTGTTAGGGAGCCCAAATATTTTTTAGCGATGGATTGTTAAATTATTTTTTTGTACTTTTAAGTTACATTAATTATACTTCATCTTAAATTTTCAATATCATTTATAGACAATCAATACAACTTAGTTCTGATGACCTCAGCGATTCATTGAATTTGAATGTTTATCTCGCCAATTACGTCACAAGCGATCTGAAAAGCACAAGTAAATAGAGAAAGATAGAATAGATGAAACTCAATCAATTTTTTCAAATGGGCTGAGGGAATTTGGTTTATTTAACAGTTTTTGAAACCATATTTCTCCATCATCAAATCTTAACTACTTCCTGCTAATAAGACAATTGTATCCACTTCGTTGTTTACGGAAGTGCGAAAGTGCAGTTGTAGTACAGTACGTGTCACTTTTAAAGAATTTGTCTAGTTTAATAATTTGATGGAACATGCTTTAAAAATTTTTGAATTCCCTATTCCAGGAAATAGACTACCGTATGGTTGTTACTACGACACAAAAAATTACAATTAGTAAATTCAATTCTGACTCGTAATATTTTATTTATTAGCTTATTAAGGACAATAAAGAGTCAAAATTATGAATATCTTATAAAATAATGTGACGTTTACGTTGGAGTAACGGAAAGTATGGAATTTTATTTTCTGGCACGCTGAGCCCGGTTGTTACAAGCCCGGCTTGATCAAAACTGAAGGTTGAAAAAAAATTTTAATTTTATCTTACCATTGCTTTTAACTTAGGAAACAAAATACCGAATCTACAAGACAAAATTATTGTTTTTTTAAATTTTATTAAGATGAAGTTTGTTTTTTTAATCCCACTTCTGCTATATACCGTGTGCTAGTTGTGGAAGAAAGACTTTTCGGATTTGGAAAAAGCCGAAACCAACAGGCAACCGATTTGGATAGTAGTTTGGGAAAAGTACGTTTTTGTTTGTTTGTTTGTTGGTTGGTTCGGGTACAAGTACCAAACGTGTACCAAAAATCAAATTTCTAATAATTCCACTCAACAAACATAAATAAAAACATGTTTCTACTGCAGGTCAATCCTGATTTGTGATCTCTAATTTTGGGCATCTGAAAGTGATTACACAGGAACCCTTTAAGAAAATAAAATAGGGTTTTATACCTGAAAAATAACTTTTTGGAGGTATATTTTATGCTGTTAAAAAATTAGTGATTTTAACCAACATAAATGAATATTTGTTAGATTGCCGAAAATTTGGCGGTTCTAAAAATATTCTCACTTTTTTTTTCTGGTCCTCACCAATTTTTGTACAATTAGCAACCGCTTAAGAAGATCTCAAAATTCAGTCATGAAAAAAAAAATTAAAAATAAAAAAAAGAGATAATTTAATAAAAATGCCTCATAAATACAATTGTAGTTTTTTTTAGCTACAATTTTTAGGCTACCTCTTAGGCTTAGAGAAAAATGTGAACTAAAAATAAATTTAAATTAGCTTTTTAAGCAAAAGCAAATTTGTTGTTCATATTTTCGGTGGTCCATGTGACTATCGAATTTATAATTTTTTTGTAAATTTTGAAGATTTTTTGAACTTTTATAATGTTAATAAAACAATGTTTTTAATTTAATTAGCAGTTATTAAAATTTTATTTAACGGTAAAAAGTGTACCCAAATATTGTCATTTTTGCCTATAGTTTGCCCATAGAATCAAAAATCGGTTTTTAATTACTTTTTAAAACTTTTAAATCCAGATCTTCAGGAAGATATTACTACAACATATTTTTATTTACTATTTTCAGGCTACAAATAGAAATAAAAATATGTTTCTAGGTCAATTCTAACCGAAGATCTGGATTTAAAACTTTAAAAAGTAATTAAAAACACGATTTTTGATTATGGGGCAAACTATAGGCAAAAATGACAATATTTTGGGTACACATTTTTTACCGTTAAATAAAAATTTTAATAAACTGCTAATTAAATTAAAAACATTGTTTTATTAACATTGCGGAAGTCCGGAGAATCTTAAAATTTACAAAAAAATTATAAATTCGATAGTCACATGGACCACCAAAAATAGAACAAATTTGCTTTTGCTTAAAAAGCTAATTAAATTTATTTTTAATCACATTTTTTTAAGCCTAGAGGTAGCCTAAAAATTGTAGCTAAAAAAAACAAATGTATTATGAGGCATTTTTATTAAATATCTCTTTTTTATTTTATTTTTCATGACAATTAAGCGGTTGCTATACAAAAAATTGGTGAGGACCAGAAAAAAAGTGAGAATATTTTTAGAACCGCCAAATTTTCGGCAATCTAACAAATATTCATTTATGTTGGTTAAAACACTAATTTTTTAACAGCATAAAATATACCTCCAAAAAGTTATTTTTAGGTATAAAACACTATTTATTTTCTTAAAGGGTAGTATAATCACTTTTAAATGCCCAAAATTGAGATCGCAAATCAGGATTGACCTGCAGTAGAAACATGTTTTTATTTATGTTTGTTGGGTGGAATTCTCGAACTGATTTTTGGTACACGTTTAGTACTTGTACCCGAACCAACCAACAAACAAACAAACAAAAACGTACTTTCCCAAACTACTATCCAAATCGGTTGCCATGTTGGTTTCGGCTTTTTCCAAATCCGAAAAGTCTTCTTCCACAACTAGCACAAGTTATATAGCAGAAGTGTGATTAAAAAAAAACAAACTTCATCTTTAATAAAATTTAAAAAAAACAATAATTTTGTCTTGTAGGCCCGGAATTTTCTTGTTTCTGAAGTTAAAAGCAATGGTAAGATAAAAATTAAAATTTTTTAAAAACCTTGGGTTTTGAAAATCATCAAGCCGGGCTCGGCTGCAGCAAGCCGGGCTGCACGTGCCAGGGAATAAAAATTCCATACTTTCGTTACTCCAACATAAAACGTCAGCATCTTTATAAGATATTCATAATTTTGACTCTTTTTATCCTTTAATAAGCTAATAAAATAAAATATATTACGAGTCAGTAGACGCGTTGATTTTATACTGATTGTGACTTTTTGTGTCGTAGTAACGACCATACGGTAGTCTATTTCCTGGAATCGGGTAAAACTTTTAAAACTATTCCGTGATAATTAAACTAGACGAATTCTTTAAAAGTGACACGTACTGTACCTACAACTGCGCTTCGCACTTCCATAAACAACAAAGTGGATACAATTGTCTTATTAGCAGGAAGTAGTTTTAATTTAATGATGGAGAAATATCGTTTAAAAACTGTTAAATAAACCAAATTATCAGCCCATTTGAAAAAATTGATTAAGTTTCGTCTATTCTATCTTTCTGCTATTTTACTTGTGCTTTTCAGATCGCTTGTGACGTAATTGGCGAGATAAACATTCAAATTCAATGAATCGCTGAGGTCATCAGAACTTAAAGTTGTATTGATTGTATATAAATTGATATTGAAAATTTAAGATGAAAGTATAATTAATGTAAACTTAAAAGTACAAAAAAAAATAATTTAACAATCCATCGCTAAAAAAATATTTGGGCTCCACTAACAGAGTTGCAATATTTTGAAAACAATTGACTATGTTTACTAAAAATATACAATCCAAGGAAATTTCATACAGTACGCTAAACATTTCATCATGGGTGGCGCGAGAGCGCCACGGGGTGATTTAGCCCCGCGGCGCCACGCCAACCATTATTAGAGCACGTGGGTAAATTTTGAAATTCAAAACCTTCTTTTTCTTCTTATTATTATTATCATTATTATTCCAATGCTCAATCCTTAAAAGCGATATTCCTCATTCGTTACTGATTGATCAAAAATAAACATGAGCTCATTGGAAAGAAGAAAGAATTACGCAACTTTCTTAGGAAGTACTTTTTTCATTTAGGTCCTTGTTATTGATTTATTGATCAAAATACAAAATTGAAAAAAATAGACAAATAAAAACTCCCAACCGCACAATAACAGCCTTTTGGCAACAATAAGGATTGTACATAGCAGACAACGAACAGCCCTTCATAGACACCGCACAGAAAAAGCAGATTTGATGTGCTCGGATTTAATTAGTGGCGGAAACCGAACCAGTTCCTAACGCCATCTACTTCAACCGCACGGAAAACAGCGAAAACAACAAAGTACTTTTTTTAATTCTTGCATTACTGATGACAAAATTAATTCAAAATTTTATTTAAGAAAAAAATAGTAATAAGCATCGCTGGCGCGCGAACGCCACGCGGCGGTTTAACCACACGCCACCGTGCACACTATAATTAGAGAACGTTGGGAAATTTTTTTGTAATTTATGTTCAACTTATTCTATTTATTATTATAATATTTCTAACGCTCATTATCTTAAAATCAATATTCTTTCAATCATTATCGTTCACGCGTCGATTTAACCCTGCGGTACCGCACCAACTATAATTACAGAATCTGGATAAAATTTGTAATTTATGTTCATCATCTTCTTCCTCTAATTTTTTTATTCCAAAAAAATAATTGCAATCATCGGTGGCGTGGGAGCGCCCACTGCGATATAGCCCCACGGCACCGCGACAACTATAATTAGAGCACCTGGTAAATTTTGTAATTTATGTTTATCATCTTTTTCTTCTTATTATTATTTATATTTCAAAAAATACGATTCCAATCATCGGTGGTGCGGGGGTGCCACACTGCAATTTAGCACACGCCACCGCGCCAACTATACTTAGAGAACGTGGGTAAATTTTGTAAATTCATGCTCATCCTCTTTTTCTTCTTATTATTTTGTTTTAAAATTTATAGATTCAATCATCTGCCGCACGCCATCGCGCCACTATATTTAGAAGAGTGTAGGTAAACTTTGGTCGGAAGAGCGCCACTGCACCGCACTAACTATAACTAAACAACGTGGATAAATTTTGTTAATTTAAATTCATCTTCTTCTTCTTATTTTTTATTTTTATTATAAATAAATTATCGGTGGCGCGGTAGCGCCTAACGGAGACTAAGCCCTACGGTACCGCGCAAACTATAATTAAAGAATATTGATTTTAAGATAATGAGCGTTAGAATTATTATAATAGTAAATAGAAGAAGTTGAACATAATTTACAAAAAATTTTCCCAACGTTCTCTAATTATAGTGTGCGCGGTGGCGTGGGGTTAAACGGTCGCGTGGCGTTCGCGCGCCACCGATGCTTATTATTGTTTTTTTAAATGAAACTTTGAATTAATTTTGTCATCAGTAATACAAGAATTAAAAAAAGTACTTACTTTGTTGTTTTCGCTGTTTTCCGCGCGGTTGAAGTAGATGACGTTGGAAACTGGTTTGGTTTCCGCCACCAATTAAAACTGAGCACATCAAATCTGCTTTTTTTATGCGGTTTCTATGAGGGGCTGTCTGTTGTCTGCTCTGTACAATCCTTATTGTTGCCAAAAGGCTGTTATTGTGCGGTTGAGAGTTTTATTTGTCCATTTTCAGTAACGAATGAGAAAAATCGCTTTTAAGGATTGAGCGTTGGAATAATAATAATAATAATAAAAAGAAGAAGAAGAAGGTTCTGAATTTCAAAATTTACCCACGTTCTCTAGTAATGGTTGGCGCGGAGCCGCGGGGCTAAATCGCCCCGTGGCGCTCCCGCGCCACCCATGATAAATGTTTAGCGTACTGTCTGAAATCTCCTTGGATTGTATATTTTTAGTAAATAGTCAATTATTCCAAAATATTGCAACTCTGTTAGTGAGCCCAAATATTTTTTAGCGGTGGATTGTTAAATTTTTTTTTGTACTTTTAAGTTACATTAATTATACTTCATCTTAAATTTTCAATATCATTTATAGACAATCAATACAACTTAAGTTCTGATGACCTCAGCGATTCATTGAATTTGAATGTTTATCTCGCCAATTACGTCACAAGCGATCTGAAAAGCACAAGTAAAATAGCAGAAAGCGACGAAACTTAATCAATTTTTTCAAATGGGCCGATAATTTGGTTTATTTAACAGTTTTTAAACGATATTTCTCCATCATTAAATTAAAACTACTTGCTGCTAATAAGACAATTGTATCCACTTTGTTGTTTATGGAAGTTGCGAAGCGCAGTCGTAGGTACAGTACGTGTCACTTTTAAAGAATTCGTCTAGTTTAATTATCACGGAATAGTTTTAAAAGTTTTACACGATTCCAGGAAATAGACTACCGTATGGTCGTTACTACGACACAAAAAGTCACAATCAGTATAAAATCAACGCGTCTCTGACTCGTAATATTTATTTTATTAGCTTATTAAAGGATAAAAAGAGTCAAAATTATGAGTATCTTATAAAGATGCTGACTTTTATGTTGGAGTAACGAAAGTATGGAATTTTATTCCTGGCACGTGCAGCCCGGCTTGTCACAAGCCCGGCTTGATGATTTTAAAACCCAAGGTTTTTAAAAAATTTTAATTTTATCTTACCATTGCTTTTAACTTAGGAAACAAGAAATTCCGGACCTACAAGACAAAATTATTGTTTTTTTAAATTTTATTAAAGATGAAGTTTGTTTTTTTTAATCACACTTCTGCTATATAACTTGTGCTAGTTGTGGAAGAAGATTTTTCGGATTTGGAAAAAGCCGAAACCAACATGGCAACCGATTTGGATAGTAGTTTGGGAAAGTACGTTTTTGTTTGTTTGTTTGTTGTACGGGTACAAGTACTAAACGTGTACCAAAAATCAGTTCGAGAATTCCACCCAACAAACATAAATGAAAACATGTTTCTACTGCAGGTCAATCTTGATTTGCGATCTCAATTTTGGGCATTTAAAAGTGATTAAACTACCCTTTAAGAAAATAAATAGTGTTTTATACCTAAAAATAACTTTTTTGGAGGGATATTTTATGCTGTTAAAAAATTAGTGTTTTAACCAACATAAATGAATATTTGTTAGATTGCCGAAAATTTGGCGGTTCTAAAAATATTCTCACTTTTTTTTCTGGTCCTCACCAATTTTTGTATAGCAACCGCTTAAGAAGATCTCAAAATTCAGTCATGAAAAAAATTAAAAATAAAAAAAGAGATAATTTAATAAAAATGCCTCATAATACAATTTAGTTTTTTTTAGCTACAATTTTTAGGCTACCTCTTAGGCTTAGAAAAAAATGTGATTAAAAATAAGTTTAAATTAGCTTTTTAAGCAAAAGCAAATTTGTTGTTCATATTTTTGGTGGTCCATGTGACTATCGAATTTATAATTTTTTTTGTAAATTTTAAGATTCTCCGGACTTCCAGCAATGTTAATAAAACAATGTTTTTAATTTAATTAGCAGTTTATTAAAATTTTTACTTAACGGTAAAAAATGTGTACCCAAAATATTGTCATTTTTGCCTATAGTTTGCCCCATATAATCAAAAATCGTGTTTTTAATTACTTTTTAAAGTTTTAAATCCAGATCTTCAGGTTAGAATTGACCTAGAAACATATTTTTATTTACTATTTGTAGCCTGAAAATCTCTAATCGATCCTTGGTACGAGTTTAATACCTGTACCGTTGGTTTGTAGAATGGTTAATCATAAATGATTTTTGGCAATCCTTGTACTTAGTATAATGAATTTAGAGAAATCCCTCAGTGTTTCAACTGTAAAACATTTAATGATTTAAATATATTGCAATTCGTAGGCTAGACTTTTAGCTTCACAATTATCTCGTTATAGATTTTTCTGCTTTCTAGCAAAACGTAAGGTAAATTAAAAATTTTTTATGAACTAGAAGGAAAACATGTTGGTCGTGGAATTTTTTGCGTGTCAAATATGACCACACCACATGACATAATTGCGTGACAAAAATATAACCCGCAAATATGGTTACATCACATTACATGATAGCGTAACAAAGCATTTGAAACAAAATTTTTACTCTATTCAATCTTTGCAAAAAGATATAGAAAATTTGTTTGTCACTATTGACTACCCTTAATTTTTTGGTTGGAAAACCGTGCACAAAATAGATCATTAAACGTTCAATCAGCTGCAAGCAACCCATGCTACAAGCAAATTAAACAACGCCTTATGCAAATTTATTATTATGCAAATTACCAGATTCCATTGCCAGTGCCAATTCCCACCCAACTTTTACGGATTGATTTATTATTAGTGACGTCAAATTTCCGTGTTGCGATTATTACATAGTCTCCTTTTACCTCCCCCCTCCCGAACGACATGCCTATATTAATACTACAAACACTTGAACGAAAAAAAGTTCATGATGTCTGATCAAAAAAACATAATTTCAAATCGCCGTTACTCTGACACAAAAAGTCGCAACAAGTATAAAATCTACGTGACTCTGACTCATGTTGTTTATATAAATTTGTGTGTTAACCCGTTCCCGTAATTGCCTTTTCCTCGGTTACAACCGTGAGACGTTCGTGCGACCTTTGTCATACTTCCGTCATACCTAATTTTTTGCGCGAGTGGTGCCCAGTGAGCGAGCGAATTGAAATGGTTAAAGCGGTACAGTGGCAATATGCAAATTTTTTTCAAGGAAACAGTGTATAAGGTAGGATATTTTATGTTGTAAAAATTTGCATATTGCAACGGTACAGTTTTAACCATTTCAATTTGCTCTTTCACTGGGCACTATTCGCGCACAAAAAATTATGTATGACGGAAGTAAAACCTAGGTCATGCGAAGAGCTTACCGCGGTAAGGTTTACGTACGACATTTGTCATACGAAAATAGAACCACCGTAAGACGAAGGTTTAACCTTTGTTGTACGAAGGTTTCACGGTTGTAGCGGGGGAAAAGGTTTTCACGGGAACGGGTTAAAAGATAAAAAGAGTCAAAGTTACAAGTATTTTATAACGCTTCTGACTCTTGTGTCTTACTCATAGTAAGGACAAAATGTCCTTAAATTTTTTTGAGACCTTAACAACTATTACGTTTTTATTTTTGTTAAAACGTAAGTATTTTGCTCTTCGTGATTATTAATTTAGATTATTTACTAGCTAATTTAGTAAGTTCTATAAACTTTAATCTCATTAATGAACACAATAAATTAATTTAGTAATAAATACGTCTGTCTAAGTTCAATATAATTTATTTTATTAATAAATTATGAACATGGAAAATTACAAGATTATTTCATTATTTGTAAGTTTTAATGTGAAATAAATGCTAAAAAGCATTACTTGAATTCTGTATATCATGAACAGTAGACACTTGCCGAAAAATACAATTAAAATTCTTAAAGTTAAAAAACTTTTTTATATTTTAGCTTTATTAAGAAATTTAATTGTTTCTGAATTCAATTAAAATTGATTATAAACAATATTATTTAATGGCGAACCAAAATAGTGTATTGTATGGTTAATTAAATAAGCAGTTTTTGACATACACAATACACATAAAAACGTTACATATTGTTGAACACTAAAAATTTTTTTCATCAAAATAATTAAAAACGTATTTTTTGGAGTTTTACATTGCGGAAATTTTAAATATAATGTAAGTTTTAAAATTAAAAAAAAACTGTTTTATTAAAACGACTTTTTAAAAATTGAACATCATCTGCACAATAAACAAATTATTGTCTACAGCAGTTTGTTCTGAGATTTTTTTTGGGCTGAATCATTAAGGGCAACGTAATCTCCATTAAAATGAAAAATCGAGCATAAAATTGTTGAATATAGATTGCATTAGTAATATTTTGATTAAAATCGGGAAGAATATGCCTAAAGGCAAACCTGAAATGAGGCTGGATATTTGTTTATTCAATAAAAAAAGGGAACCATAAAGTAACCATTTCAATCAAAGAAATTTAACGCCACTTATTTTCACATTTTCCCTAATAATTTAATATGGGGTATCTTACTTAATTTCGGCCAGGCCTTAATTTCGGCCACCAATTTAGGGTGTTAAAAAATTGGCTTATTTTTAAAACACAAAAGAACTAGCACAAAAGTAACTGGATTAATGTTGAATAAAGTGTTTTTGCAAAAGTTTTTTATTTTTGTTATTCTGCATTATCCAAATTTTTATACAAAAAGTGAATTTTTTGTGATTTTCTTAATTTTTGCTTTGTGTTTCAACTGCATCAAATTTAAAACGAAGCACAATATAACCTTAAAGCATCTTGTATTTAAGGTTCAAAGTTGTTAATTTTTATGTTTTGATGTTTTCTTCAAAATCACTTTGCAACGCGTTTAACTAACTGCGCATTTTAAGATTCCGTTAATTTCGGCTACCTTAAAATTTAGGTGAAGAACCTGCCGTTTTTTACTGTTTTTAAATATCATTGTACTACCGTATTTATAAAGAATTTTTTTGCTCGTTTGACTTTTTTTGACGTTTTTTTAGCCAAAAATAAAAATTCAACAAAAAAATAAAGGTTATTAAAACTTGTTTTTTTAAGGTTTTGACATAATTATTTAAAGTCTTGCTAATAACTATTAAAGTTTGCAAACAAGAAAAATTAAGTTATATGTACCAAGAACAATACCCAAGGATACATTTGCAACCTTTAAAAATTTTATTGTTCGTTTGGCAATATTTATAGCCAGTTTTTTTCTAGGTGGCCGAAGTTAATGGCTCGCGCCTTAATTTCGGCCACTATGAAAAAGAAATTTAAACCTCCACTGATCTTTAAGAAAAACAGAAATTTTAAAATTTTGCACTGGAATAACAAAAATAGCTATCGTTTGATTTTTAGACCAAATTTTGGATCGATTGGAAAAACCGGAAAAAACTTATCCAAAAAAATAAAAAAGGTGGCCGAAATTAAGTCAGTTACCCTAAATCAAATGATTGCGATAAAGAATTTTGTCTGGAATTTCACATTTTCATTTAAAAGCCTTTTTTTCAAAACGTCTAACTATTAAAATACGAGAGCACAATTTAGAAAGACTTTTTTTTATGACACTGCACAATTTTTTATTAAAAGTTTTTCACAAAAATAATGCAAAAGCCAAAGATAATAATCAAAATATTCTCCATTAAAAGAGTAAAATAAAAGTCTTGCAAAGAATCGCCCTTACTTCGTCTATTTTGTTCAAAAGATGGAATTTGAACAATCCAAAGGCCTCATTTAGTTTTTTTGAAGGGCGAAATACGGTACAATCTCCCACTCAGTACCAGTCAAGAACGCAACACCTGTCTAGCTAACTCCAGATTAAATTCTGACCAACTAGAAAAAAAATGAATTCGAAAAAATCCAAGTGACGAAAATAGAATTTAGTTAGCAAAAACGCGTATATTACGTATACGTATGTATATACGCGTATTCGTGTTATCTTATATTCCAGCATGGAATACGCGTATTCGTGTTATCTTATATTCCAGCATGGAATGGTTGCAGAAACTTCGAATGCGATCGGACAACGAAATCAACTATCAAGAGACTCCGAGCAGCTCCGGAGTTTCGCACTCCACCATGGTGGTGGAGTCCGCTCCACCAAAGAACGAAAAACCCGACATTCATGGTTAGTTTAAAATGATCTGGCGAATAAACGCGATATGTAAACAGCCCTAAATGCGTAAGACTATTAAAAATGTTTAGAGTGGCTAGAAAGAGCATATGTATATTGTAACGACATAGGTTGAGTTTTGGTTTAAAATAATGTGGGTCAACAAGATAGTGATGTTCCCTCTCCGAAGCTCCACTTTTAAAGCAATTCTCGGAGCTCTGGAGTTCCGCTCTATTTTTCTATTAATTTCATGAATAATTAAATAATTGTGGCATATTATTTTCTAAAATTTTTTTTGTGAACTATAATTTTTCTGAAATTAATTTAAACAACAAAATTAGTTCTATAAACACGGATATTATAGTGTAAACTGTATTTCAAACTTAAATAAGCTTTAGATTGTTCATTTAAGAGTGGAGCTCCAGGGCTCCGCTTGGTAATTAGATGGATTATGAAAAGTCAATAAATTTTCTTGGGCACTCCATAGGAGGTGGTCGAATCAAAAATATTTAATATACCGAAAAGTGTGCAACTCCTATTAAAAAAGTAAGTAAAAGTAGGCTATTATAATGAGCCTCTTCATTTAAAGGCAGCCTCCATTATAATCGCATGGTAACTATTTTAATTCGCGCGAATTAAAATGAAGAGGAAGCCATTATAATAACCATTTGTTGATTTAATTTCACTTCATATGTACTCACAAGTGTAATACAGTGTGGGCCGCATGAGTTTTCTCGTGTTGGACAATATTACATTGACATTGGAAATGCGGCCCAGCCTAACTCACAATATTACACTTGTGAGTATATTTGAAGTGAAATTAAATCAATAAACGGTTATAATAATAACTTCCTCTCTATTTTAATTCGCAAAAATTAAAATGGCTATTATGCCATTATAATAGTGTGTGCCATTTAAATGGAGAGGCTCATTATAATGGTTTACTTTTACTTACTTTATTACTTAGAAGTTGGACATTTTTTGGTAGGATATATTACTATTTTTGGTAAAATTAGTTTTCTTACGGTTGAAATCTCTTATAAACTTTTTCGTAGTAATTTTGAATATTTTTGCTGTTCTCGTAAGTCATAAATTGCTTAAAATTGGTAGGATTAGGGCTGATTCATACTTATGACAAAATGTCCTTTGGACTTTGTCCAAAAGGACAAATACAGCGTAAAAACGCCTTTTGGACTTTGTCCAAAGGACAAAATCCAAAGGACAACGTGTTCATACTTTTTTGTCCTTTGGACTTCTTCCATTGGATTTACAAATTTCAAGGTAGCGTAGCATTCATACTTCGTCCAAAATGAAAAGTCCAAAGGACGTTTTGGATTGTGTAAAGAACGTTTTGGCTTTTCTAAATTTGTCCTTTGGACTTTGTCCAAACGACGTTTTTGTCATAAGTATCAACCAGCCTTTAGGCTTTGTTGAAGCCGAGAAAACTTAGAGTTTAAATCTTGGAGTCTAAAATTTAAAATTGCTGAAAACCTATAGACCTACCTATCATTACAAAATTTTGGGTCCGAAGTCCCGCCGCGAAATAAGAATATTCGTTATGCAACCAATGATTTTTATCAAATTTTTTGGAATGCGCAGATTAAACAACAATATTAAAGCAATTTCGAATATTTTTGTCAACTTCTGACCATTATTTAGAACTATTTTAAGCGTAACTAAGGTTTTTCATATGTAAATTTATTTCAGTTAACCAGAAAAAAAAACAATTTGTAATGCTTTAATTTATTACAAAAAAGCACGTCAAAATTTCTCAAAAAGATGTTTTATTATTTTTAGTATTTCTAATTTTAAAAATAATACAACAAAATGCATTTAATTTGAGAGAAACTTTGTTTCGTGGTGGGACCGCCGACCCAATTTTTGTAATGCTAGGTATAGGTCCATATCTAAATCTAATCTTAAACTTAATTTCAAACAAAATTTTTTTATTATTGGCTCTAATGTTTGCGAAATTTTTTGCGTTTGGGTTCTCTGTTTACAGCTCCAAAACTCTGTATTGATAGTATTAACTGAAATATCACGTATATTTATGGGGTTAAAGTGAAATAAAAACAATCAAATATTTTATGCTGATATTATGTTGTAAATGTTAAAATAGATAGAAGTTTGAATGCAGTACTTATACTAGATTTTGCATCTTTTTGTCATTGTATACACATCATAAAATTAAAATATTGATTGTGATTTATTTAGGTAATATATCCTACGGTCCGGAAGGTAAACCAAATTTAAGCTACGCAGATCTGATAAGACGTGCTATAGAAAGTTCATACTCTAAGAAAATGACCTTAAACGAAATTTATCAGTGGATAACCGAGCAATTCCCTTACTACGCCCAGCAAGAAGGCACCAGCTGGAAGGTTGGAATAAAATATGTTCATGTTTTTTTATAACCCTTATCCATCCAAAGTTCCACTATTTTTTCCCAAAATTTTAAAAGGTAAAAAAAAGCAAAAAAACAGATAGAAATAACCACCTATTGAAACCAAAAATATATTGCAAATAAATAAAAAAGAGACATTATAGCTACGTTGTTTAGAGACGTTTACTGTTAGTTCACTTGACACCGGGGTGACAATTGACAATGCGTTACGCGCACGTTTACACCATTACACTCTCACTTGTGGCTGCGGTGTGAACGTGTTGTCACTTGTATTCCGGTGTGAACTACGCCTATTATACTTTCTACAATGTATTTAAAAAGCACGCCGAGTCGTTTCGCCACACTTGCTCACACCGGTGTAGCTCGGTGATTGAGAACATGATCCTGGTAAAAATATTTAGCAATTTATGCCATATACAGGGTGGGCTTAGTAATAGCACTGGGAAAATTATTTTCGGTCAAATAACTGCTCAGTTCCAGTAACACCACTCGATTTCTTTATTAAAGGAAACTGTTTTTTATGCAATGAAAGGCCATATTATTGTCCTACCTAAGTACAGGAATCGCTCTCTGAGCACTCAACAAAAATTTATTAATTTGTCGCCCTTTATACAGCAAATTTCACCGCATATAACGATAATAAAATACTTTTTTAAAACTACAGTGCTAAACCGAAGCAGTGGCCTAAATTTGGCAATCTCAGAAACGTCGAAATATACAAACGACTAAAAGTCCCAATTAGTGATGTTCTCCGGAGCTCCGCCATGTTTTGTACTAACTTCACGAATAATTAAACAGTGATGCCATAGATTATTTTGCCAAAATTTTTTGTAAATTTAATTTTTTTTCAAAACTTATTAAAAACTTTAGAAATACATAGTCTTAAAAATACAAATAAAGTAACTTTAAATGTACTTTAAGCTTAAATAAGCTTAAAATCGCTGAATTAAGGGAGGCAAAAAAACTCCGGAGCTCCGAAGCTCCGGAGTTTTTTTCCCCTTTAAGTCACTGGACCTCCGGAGCATGATATTTGAGGGTAGGAACATCATTAGTCTCAATACACCATTTTCACAAATAGCAATAATTTGCATGTTGAAACGTTTTATCTAAAACCAAAAAAGTGAACACAGCTCCCATTTTGAAACAAATTTTAATATGCCAATTATTGACCTATGTTAAAATGGTGAATGCTTAAAACTAAAATCTTAAAATCTTGAGCGTGAAGAGATTAGTATTTGATCACAAACTGTGGTTGTACAATCTCGCGGTTTTGCCGCTCGTGGCTGTGCGGAGATAGAATAGTGGTAGAGCGTAGGGAACAGTTCATACAGCAAATTCTAAATTCACGCACTTCTTCAGAAACAAAGCCCTATTTAACCCTTTGGGATTTTTTTCTGCCAAAAACCGCTGCAAATCCGCAGAAAGTATTGCGCGCCAGTGCTTCACTGTGTTAAACTTCACGTCCGGTATCGTTCGCAGCGAAGAGAATCTCAAAAAATTAAAGCACTGGGACCATATATATATATCTTTAAAAAGTTTACACATGATGCAGCTAAATACATATTTTTAAATTCATATGTGACCATCCAAGAAGCGAAAAAACCAGGCGCTGAAAAAATTAAGCAGCTAAATTTATCGAAAAAATTGCCGATTACGAACACCTTTTTTTGTAAACTAATGCAAAAACAACCCATCCTAAGTTTTTTTTTCAGAATTCGATTCGACACAATCTCAGTCTGAACAAGCAGTTTCTCAAAATCCAGCGGGAGCGCGGGGACCCCGGTAAGGGTTCTTATTGGACGATCGACGAAAACGTAACCGACCGCTACGGAAGGGGTGCCACTATTACCAGACGAGTCACGTGCTGTCACAACAGTAACGAAAGGTTCCTGTGCACTTTTATTGATTTTGAATCGATGAAACCGAGAGATCTTGAAGCTAGAAAAAAGGAATTTAAAACTAAGGTTTTAAAGGTGCGGTACCGAGTCAAACTTTTTGTTTTTGGTTTTGATTATTTTTTGTAAAAACCTTACCCTTGCCCCCAATAGCCCACAAAATTTTTTCATCAAAATATCTCCAGTGGTTCAGGAGATATGACACTCCGAAAATGTCATTTTTTGACAGTTCTGTACTTGAAAGAAAATGGGCATTAAAATTCAATATACAAAAAATAAACTCAAAGAAAGCGACTACTGTATAGTTTAATTTGATACCTTGATCGTTAAGATTTGTGCAGTATTTGTGGAAATATTGCGTTTCCCGTACAAAAACCCGCGATTTTTTCGTTAAAACACCAAACGACGGCAGTGATTTTATGATGCCAACATTTTTGCCTTCACTTCGTAATTTTAGAAAAAATTGCGGTTTTTTTGTACGGGAACGTAATACATGTATCTCAACAAATACTGCACCAATCTTAACTATCAGGGTATCAAATTAAAGTAGAAAGTAGCCACTTTCTTTGAGTTTATTTTTTGTAATTTAAATTTTAATACCTATTGTCTTTCAACTAAAAAATTGTCAAAAAATGCCATTTTCGGAGGGTAATATCTCCTAAACCACTGGAAATATTTTGATGAAAAAATTTTTGTGGGTTATTGGTGGTAAGGGTAAGGTTTTTACAAAAAATTATCAGAATCAAAGACAAAAGTTTGGCTTAAGTTGGGAACTACATACCAGTATGTTGGAAACTTGAAACCGAAATTTAAAAGTCGTAAAATTTTTACCTAAACTCAATTTAAGCCGAAACCTAAGCCCAAAATTACGTGTTTTTATTAAGGATTTCAAGATTTCGTTGTTCACAGCTCCAAGCTCCAAAATATTTCCGGCGGCTCCAAGTTTTCTGCTTACAGCTTTAAAGACCCCCGTTTCTTTTCATTCCATGAATATAGCTACATGATTACTTTAATAAATATATATTTATGTGTAGATAGATAATGATGTAAATATTTATAACTTCTATGTGTTTCATAAACAAAAAGTTTAACGGAAACTTTACAAAAAGAAATTTCTATTTTAGATTTACTTGCTGTTGTATTGTTGCTTACACTCAGAATGAGTTCTAAGGCTTGTTAAGAAAATATGTTTATTAATAATTTTTTATAAACAAAGTATCTACCATTCGTCGCAACCCAATTTAGTAACTGTAGAAATAAGAAAATTCCTGATAAAATTGTTGATACCGACTTTCCTGCGATGAACATTTCGTTCCTACTGTAGTCCAAGTAAGACATTGTAACTAACAAAAATTGACTAAAAATAAAAAGTCGGATAAAAAATAATAATTTTCAGGTGCTGCTCCTCTGTTACTTCAGCCAGGAGTCCTTCCGCCAACGTACCTCGGGTCAACCCGGCTGTGCTCTCCATCATCAGACAGACCGAGAATACCCAGGACCAACCACACGCTTTCCAACCCTCGCACAGCGCCGAGACCAGCACAGCTCAGGACCCTTATTGCTCCAGTTGGGGTAGTCAGGTGGGTGGTCTAATACTTATGGATGAATCCCACGTGAGAAATAATTTGCATATGGTTTGTTTAAAAGTGCGTTCACAACTGTTAGAGCATCTTAATTTTTTTGTTGGAAAACCGCGCAAAAACTTATGAACGTACTATTGCCGAACTAAATATCACAAGAACGACCAATCAGTTGCGTTCCAACCATGCTTATGCAAATTAATTTTACGTGGGATTTGTCTATTTATTTGAAATAGGCATCCTACGCTAATAATGTGTCTTTTTGCACTCAGTTAATTAAGTAAAAGCATTTTTTGAATATTGTAAATTGCTTTGTTTATTTTCGTTTTGCATGAATTTAAACGTATATAAAAACTTTGTAGTTAGTTTAAAAATTATATAATATTTCTGCAGTTTTGTGCTTTTTACGACTAAAATTATGGTGGTAATTTCAAAAATTTGGAGCATGTAGTTTTAACAAAAATAATATACGCATGCTGAAAAATGTGCAAAATTCCAGTGTGATTTGTGTGTGCAAAAACCTGGTGATAACGTATGCAGTTAATGATATACAATACTTTCCTAATACTCTATTAGAATATCTTTTTAGTAGCACTATACTTCATTTTAATTCACCCCACTTGTGATGCGAAAATGCGGGGAATAGTTCTATTTACCTACGTGAATTTCCGGATGTCCGGGACTCGGATTTATAGCGGCATTATCTTCAGATTAGAAAAAAATATTACTTCCGACTGCTTATTGGCTACCTGGAAAACCTTGACTAATTGCAATTATTGGAAACACCCGAAGGCGGAGCTTATGGTGTTTTGGTAGCCAATAAGGAGTCGTGATTAGCTTTTTTCTCTTACTCGAAGATAATTGTACTTTATGAATGCGGGTCCAATACGGATAAGTTTTCCACAAGGGTTATGAAAAACACGACGAGAAAATTTTCCGGCCTAAACGTATGGAAGGTTATAGACATAATCTGCATCATAATTTGATAAAAATTGAATAATAGTAATAAAATTTTGATAAAAATCAAGAAAAATATGCCATTAAAAAATGAGTGCCATTTTAATGTGCGACTGCAGAAACAGTGTATATAATGCATACGTTAATCTTTGTTTTTACTTGTGAGTTGAACATTTTTCGTGTGTTGTTTATTTTTGATTTGCAAAATGTGACGACCGAAAACTGGAGGCGAGATAAGATGACGAATTTTTTTGGAAACAGAGAAAAAATACCTGTACCGGGATTCGAACCCGATCTCCTTCCTTGAATTCCAGGCCTGTTGATCTCAGTCCGGCGCGCTACCACTGCACCGTACGGGCTGGTTTTTGTTTAATTTTGCAGCGCCTTTTATACTCGCCATTAGGTGTGAGTCATCACAAAAATAAGCACATGATTATAAAAACCAATTTAAAAACAATCTAAAATATGGCATGTTGTTAAAAAACATTTAATTATTTTTTGAAATTTTCGAATCATAGCATAATCATAGAAAGTTTTAGTTTAGTAAAATTAATGTTACTTTGTTGCATGTTTGTTAGTTGGAAAGCTGACCTCAATATTGCAGTATTAAATCGACTACTTAACAACAAAACCATTCAAAATTTTTCACTCAAGCAGTATAATAATAAAGATTTAAATATTTTAATACCTGTATTTTTATATTTGTTTATCAAATTACATAATTTAGAACCAAAATGCAAATTTTTTAAGAGCTAAAGTTCGTTAATTTTTGTATATCTATCTGTATATAAATAGACGTAATGTCTGTGTGTGTGTTGTGTGCGTGCGTGCGTGCGTGCGTGCGTGCGTGCGTGCGTGCGTGCGCGCGCGTGCGTGCGTGCGTGCGTGTGTGCGCGCGCGCGCGCGTGTGTGTGTGTGTGTGTGTGTGTGTGTGTGTGTGTGTGTGTGTGTGTGTGTGTGTGTGTGTGTGTGTGTGTGTGTGTGTCTGTCTGTCTGTCTGTGTGTTCCCTAACTTCTCCCTAACCACCCAACGGATTAAGGTGAATGAGGTATCGTTGGAAAGCTTATACCCCAGGGAATGTCGTAAGGGGGTTGAAATTTTGAAACAACACACATAGACATCTTTATACTGGACAACGCGTTTTCACCAAAGGGGGACCCTATGGATTTTGGAACTTAAAAAATTTTTTGCCTCAGAATTGGCTCAAACTTCTTTAAAAGAGTAATTAGGCAATGTAAAGCCAGAATATCGTGATTTTTGAAAAAAATGAACATGGATATCTTTATACTGGACAACGTTTTTTCATTAAAGAAGGGAATTACCTTGGGCTAAATGGGCTTGGGATTGGGCTAAATGAGATATCATTGCAAAGCTTACGGTCCGGAGAATGTCATAAAGAGTTTGAAATTTAGAAAAAATTTGCATAGACATCTTTAGCCTGGACAAAACATTTTCACAAAAAGGGGAAACCTATGGATTTTGGAAAGTAAAAATTTTAGGTCTCTGAATTGGCTCGAACTTGTTGATAAGAGTAATTATTCAATGTAAAACCAAAATGTAATGTTTTTTGGTAAGATTAACGTGGACATCTTAATGCTGGACAACGTTTTTTCGCTAAAAAAAGGAACGACCTTCCTCTCCAACCAGCAAAAGGATTGGGCTAAATGAGATATCATTGCAAAGCTTACAGACAGGGGAATGTCATAAAGGGGTTTAAATTAAAAAAAATTGCATGGACATCTTTTGGTTGGACAACACTTTTTCACAAAAACAGGGCTCTATGGACTTTGAAAGTTGAAAAAAATTTTATCTTCAAATTGGCTCAAACTTATAAGTAAGAGTAATTCGCCATGTGAAACCAGAATATCATGTTTTTGGAAAAATGAAAATGAACATCTTTATGCTGGACAACGTTTTTTTACTAAAAGGAGGAATGACCTTTCTCCTTAACCCCAAAAAGGATTGGGCTAAATAAGATATCATTGCAAAGCTTGAATTTCAAGGAATGTCATAAAAGGGTTGAATTTTTAAAAAAATAAATAACAAGGAATCTTTATGCTGGACAACGCATTTTCACCAAAAGGGAAGACCCTTCTCCTTAACCACAAAACGGATTGTGCTAAATGAGGTATCATTGCAAAGCTTACAGTCTGGAGAATGTCATAAATGGGTTAAAATTTTTAAAAAAATAACATGGACATATTTTGGACAAAATATTTTAACCAAAAATGGAAGAACCTTCCTCCCCAACCACAGAAAAAAATGAGGATAAATGAGATACTATGGGAAACCTTATAGTTCAGGGAGCATCATAAGGTGGTTGAAATTAGTAAAAAAAATAACACGGACATCTTTATACTGAACAACATATTTTCACCAAAAGAGGGAAAGACCCTTCTCCCCAACTAAAATTAGAGTGGGTAACTGAGGTATCACTGTAACGCTTACAGTCACGGGAATGGCATAAAAGGGTTGAATTTTGAAAAAAAATTATTAAATGAATATAAAAAATGCGGGGAAAATTATTTGTCAGCCGTGCGACTGACACGGGCTACTTGTT
>JASAMX010022338.1:0-30000 GCA_030248175.1 Microlaimidae sp. YZB2_3
GTATTTGTGTTAGATTTTGTAATAAAAACACACTAAACTTGTAACAACTGTGGGATATTTTAAATAAAATTATTTTTCTTTAATGCGAGAAAGGAGTTTAAAGTGTCTTCCACTCCAAGTAGAAGAGGAAAAACGTTGTTTTTGAACCCATCCCTAATTTAAAAATAAAAAAATGAAACCAAATTTCCTTAAACTAGCTTAAAACCAATTCAAAGCCTACGATTTAATGTTTAAATGATTTTGGATGGTTCGAACAGGAAAATTAAAAATTTCAGAAATTTTAGAAATCGGCTTGGGGTTTAAATTTTTTTTTTGCGATGGACAAACTCCGAGACAAAAAATACGCCAAACCCTTCCGTTAAATGAGTGTCAAAACCATTTAGGGCAATAATCTTTAAATCAAATATATAGGCTAAAATACTAGTTTTTCGCTTACTTGTGTTCATTTTCACCCAATAAAAATATGCAATTTTTTATGAGCGATAACGAATTTAAACTTAATTTTTGCTGAAATCAAATCCAATTTTCTGTTTGAAATATGTACAAAAAATAATTCGAAGAGTAGGGATTTACGCAAAATATTTTAGTATTAAAGTTTAAAAAATATTTTTAAAGAGGAGTTGTATCTAATTGAAAATGATTTTAAAAAGATTTCTTTAAAAAGAAAAATAGTCAATAAAATATATATTAAATATATAATTTTTATGTGACGTTCGGGAATCCATCATCAGACGAAATGAAAATACCAATAAAATTGAAAATTAAAATCTCAAAATATATAATTATAATTACGGCATAAAATTAAATAGATATACTTACAAGTAAAAGGAATACATAAATACTGAAAGTTAACTAATAAAATAAAGCAATAAAAAAATACACTAATTTGATAAACGTTAAAAATTTTTAAAAAGAAAATTGGAAAAATTTTTATTTTTTAAAATTTAAAAAAAATACAATATAAATTTGGAAATTTTTAATGTGATGTTGTAATTTCTTTTTTATAATTATTATATATGGGGTTTTCCATTAAACGCAAATCTTTCAGCTAAAATTTAAATTTGCTTTTTAAGCTACAGTGTGAGTTGACTGTATTCGGTTATTTTGATTTTGAAAATTTAAAGGGGTTAAGTTTTCTCTTTTTCGTTACTTACGTTGTTCTAGTTATTTTCGCAAAAAATAGATTATTCCTCCGAATTGTATCTCAATATTTTACAGATTAAGATCAATTGCTTTCACCTGTGCATTATGGCAAATTGAATTTCTTATTGTTTTTTTGTTTATAATTACATATCTGCAATTTATATATGGTGAGCAAAGCTGAAAATATTTGTTACAATTGTATTTTCCCTTTAGTACATTAACTTGATTTAACAATTATTTCCTGTTAGAAACATAAATTAGATACATAGTTCTTTAATTTTGTAAGCTTTTTTCAAAAAGTCGAGAAAAATTTTTATGAAAAGCAATTTACTGAAATTTTTAGCTTTAAATCTACAATTGATCACACTTTTCATGTTTGCATTTAGAGAATTTTATTATACAACTGAGCTCAAGTGTATAGGTTTACGGCTCAAAATTTTTTCCAAAAATGTTTTCATTATATGAGACAAAAACAAAAATATTGTTTTTGGTTTTGTCTTTTATGTATATTTTGAAAAAAATACAAAGCGGAAATGAATTAAGCGTAAAAATTATAATATTTGTTTCCTCCCAAGAGAAACTATTTTTCTGGCCTTGTTAAACCGAAACTTTTCAAAAAAGTAACTACAGTTATCTAAGAAAAAAACACCGTTGCAAATCTTTTTAATTATATACTATAAAAACGGTAATCAAAAATCTATTTTTGAAACCACATTTTTCTCATTTTTCTGTGTTTAATAATTGAAGATTTTAGGCGTTTAAAAACTTCTAAACGTATAGCAAACATCAATTTAACAAAAAAATTATTTACAATAGTCCTACATTGTTTGGTAATAAAAAACAGAAAACTCTTTACAAAAATCTATTTATATTTTAAAAGAATTTTTGGTATTGAAAAACTGTGCATTGCTTAACATATATAATTAAAAAAAGATTGTGTAATATGGAGTCGACATTTCCTTTATATTCTCGACTTTAATAAGTTTTTGTTCAAAATCGGTTTGCTAGGTTAACGATAATTACTCACTTAATTTGAGTGACACATCATATTTGTACAAACTAAAAATTTGAAATACTTTATATATATATAAATTATATTATATGTAATAATATATATATATATATATATATATATATATATATATATATATATATATATATATATATATATATATATATATATATATATATATATATATATATATATATATATATATATATATATATATATATATATATATATATATATATATATATATTATTATATATATATAATTTATATATATATAAAGTATTTTTCGAATTTTTAGTTTGTACAAATATGATGTGTCACTCAAAAAAATTAAGTGAGTAATTATCTGTAACCTAGCAACCGATTTGAACAAAAACTTTATTAAAGTCAAGAATGCATAAGAGTAGAATGTCTGACTGCGTGCTACACAATTGTTTTAATTATATGTTAAGCAATGCACAGTTTTCAATACCAAAAAAGTCTTTTAAAAATATAAAATAAATTCTTTTTTATAAAATTTTTCTGTTTATTACCAAACAATGTAGACTATTGTAAATAATTTTTGTTAAATTGATGTTTGTATACGTTTAGAAAAAAGCTTTTAAACGCCTAAAATCTTCAATTATTAAACACAAAAAAATAAAAAAAATGTTAGTTTCAAAAACAATTTTTGAGATATATATTGACATCCTACCGTTTTTTATAACTATATAATTAAAAAAGATTTGACATATATTTTCTTAATAAGTGTTATTACTTTTTCGTAAAGTTTCCGGTTAAGCAATAATAAGCCAAGGCCAGAAAATAGTTTCTTCCCGCAGCAGAAATTCTCTTGGGAGGACAAGTGTTATAATTTTGACGCCAAATCATTTTTGCTTTGTATTTTTCCAAAATATAACATAAAACAAAACAAAAAACAATATTTTTGTTTTTGTTCTCATATAATAAAAACGTTTTTAGGAAAAAAAATTTTCGCATTAAACCTATACACTTAAGACTAGTTTAGATGTCTGATCAAAATTTAAAACAAAAAGTGTAAATTAATAAATTGTAAATAAAAGGTAGCCAATTTAAACCGTAGATTGCCTTTCATAAAGAATTTTTCTCGATTTTTTTTTTGAAAAAGCTTACAAAATTAAAGAACTATGTATCTAATTTATGTTTTCTAACGGAAATAATTGTTATGGTAATGTACTAAAGGAAATACAATTGTAGCAAAAATTTTTTTCACTTTTCCTCACCATATAAATTGCAAGATATGTAATTATAAACAAAAAACAATCAGAAATTCAATTAGTAATGCACAGGTGAAAGCAAATTGATCTTAATCTGAAAAATATTATTAGATATCCTTAGGGAATACCTATTTTTTTGCGAAAATTTACTAAACAACGTAAAGTAACGTAAAAAATAGGGGGAAACATTTAACCCCTTTAAATTTTGAGAAACTAGGAAGCGAAGAACCGAATAATTCAACTAGCACTGTAACATTTTAAAAAGCAAATTTAAATTTTAGCTGAAAAGATTTGGTTTAATGAAACGCGATATCTTATTATAAAAAAGAAACACAACATCACATTAAAAAATTTCTAAATTTTATATTGTATTTTTTTAAATCTTAAAAATAAAGTTTTTTTCCAATTTCTTTTTAAAAATTTTTAACGTTTATCAAATTATATACTTTTATTGCTTTATTTTATTAGTTAACTTTAGTATTTATGTATCCCTTTACTTGTACATATTCTATCTTAATTTTATGCCGTAATTATAATTATATATTTATAATTTTTAATTTAATTTTATGGGTATTTTAGTTCGGCTGATGATGATTGTCAAATGTTGATGTAAAATTATGTATTTAATATATTGTTTATGACTATTCTTTTGAATGGAAAATGTTTTTAAAAATATTCAATTGCGATAGATGCGTTGCGCAAGATAAACTCCTAAACATCTTTAGAGCTTTAAAATTTAATACTAAGAAGACATTTATCCTATTCTTTCTAATTATTTTTTGTACATATTTCAAATATAAAGTAATCTTGATCTAGCAAATAAGTTAAATTCGTATCGCATTCATAAGAAAAATTTCATTATTTTATTGAGTGAAATAAACACAAGTAAGCGAAAAACTAAGTATTTTAGTATATATTTGATTAAAAATTATTGTAAACCCCTGGTTTTCAACACTCATTTAACGGAAGGTTTGGCGTATTTTGTCTCAAACTTGTCATCGAAAAAAAAATTTAAACCCAAGCCGATTTCTAAAATTTCTGAAATTTTAAATTTTCCTGTTCGAACCATCCAAAATCATTTAAACATTAAATCGTAGGCTTTGAATTGGTTTTAAGTCATTTTAAGGAAATTTGGTTTCATTTTTTTATTTTAAATTAGGGATGGGTTCAAAAACAACGTTTTTCCTCTTCTACTTTGGAGTGGAAGACGCTTAAACTCCTTTCTCGCATTAAAGAAAAATAATTTAATTTAAAATATCCCACAGTTGTTACAAGTTAGTGTGTTTTTATTACAAAATCTGACGCAAATTCGATTTTTACAATAGAATAATGTAGAATTGTATAATAAAACGAAGGAAATAAATACTGTAAAGCCAGCTTGAAAAATCACTGTTTTGTTTCCATACCCATTTATAATTTTCAGTTGTATTAAACAAGTTAAAAAAAATTGTTTTAAAACGCTGGTTTGTACAGTATTATAATGTTTAGACTTGATTCATAAGTCGTAACTTTTTTTAATATTGCGTTTCTTTAGTAATTTTGAGACACATGTATAACTAATGAAATGTAAATTTAAAAACGTCATTGGTTTATAACAAATGCTATTAAAATGCAAATAAAAATGATATGTTATTTGTTTTATTTTTATGCATTCATCGTTTGAGCTTTTACAGAAAAGGAATAATAATGTGTCAGTGCAATAATAACGAGAAATTTCTTCTTTTTAACGTTTTATTACTACATTAGAAATGAAGCGACCAAAGTGAATAAAAGTGAATTTTGTTTGTTTTAGCTAAAAAAATACACTGTTTTAAAGTTGTTAGCCGAAAAATATAGAAAAAAAGTTAGTGTTAACAGTAATCTAAAAACAATCATGTATGTAGGTGCGGTGTATTATGTGTAGGTATTTCTTTGGGATTTCAGACCGAAAAGTCTATTTTTCTCTCTGAACAAATCAAACAGGCAGGTTTGTCAGGCCAATAAGAATAATAAAATGGCACCTTGGATGGAACTCGGTTTATACATAAAGTATGCAATAAATATAGCGAGTCACCATAATGGATAAATTACGTGCTGTCATATCTTATCTTTCCTAGTATGCTGATCAACCCTCAAAAGCGCGCGAAATTTCGATCGGTTGATCTGCATACTACGAAAGATAAATGAAGAGATACGGTAATTAGCACTGATTACACGGGTTTATGTATATAGCATACTTCATGTATAGAGTCCGAGTTCCAGTGCAAAAGGTGCCTAGCGCTAGGCGTTAATAATTCTATCGCCTTGGTGATAATTTTTTACATGCACATTATATAAAATAAAGGTAAAAATATTGCGTGTAGAATTGGCTTGTTGTTTAAATATATTCGCGCTAATTTTTAAATTTTTAAATATAAAGTTGAATAAAAACTAAATTACTCAAAATAAATAAAAAGGTTCATCCCAACTGCGATTTTAAATTGGGCAGCCTCAGTATACACAAGGGCGTAAAAATGAAATAGAATAAAATAGTTTATTTGTCAGTAAAAAATAAAATTCAAAAATAAATGAAAAAAATAAAAAGTAAAAGGTATGACATAAGAACATAGTACATGTTATATTAGTGCTTATATAACTAGAAATATGCTTTACAATATTTAGTAAAACTTAATTCACAATAAACTTTTCTTAAAAATTCGCAGTGATTTACTACACACGACATTTGTTGGTACTTGATTTCAAAGTATTTATGATCCTTTCGGAAAAACAAAAAAATTTCTACAAGAATTTGTATTTTTTCCGAATTTTTTAAATTACAACAATTACCACGTAGATAAGATACTTCGAAAGCTGCCTCCCAAGTGATCGGCGCTTCAGACTGGAAATAGATAAAAAAATTAACCGGCATTGCAGAAAAATAATAAGCATGTGGCATTAAAATATATAAGAAAGACATTTTAAAAACTAAAACTATATAACATAAAAACAAAAGGAGATGTGTAGTATGTAGAGAATTAAACTAGCCTAAAGATTAATTCCATCAGGGTGAAAATAGCAGAGTGACCACTCTTTCTTCAAAAAGATTTACGTGCAGAGATACATGTGACGAAATTAAATAACAATTGGTTACATAACCACTGGCAACTTTTTTTAATTTTTCTTTGGTCGAGCGTTTATTCTTTATTTATTCCTGGCAAAGAGCGGTTACGCTCTTAATTTCACCTTGGAAGACTTTAGCTTTAGTAAAGCTTTCTATGAAAATAAAGCAAGAAAAAGAAATTTTAAACGGTAAAATAATATTTTAGCAGAAATCGTAGATATTTATTTAATAAAAAATATTTATAATTATTTACATTGGAAAACGAAAGAATCCAGTTATAGTTCTTCTATTGTACTTGATCCTTTTTTATTCACACTGCGTACGGTACATTCCGGATTAACTTTAATTTCGATTAAGGCTGGTTCAGACTTAAGACAAAACGTCCTTTAGACAAACACGACGTCAAAACGTCCTTTTGACTTTGTCCTTTGAATTTTGTCCAAATAACAAATCGCAAAGAAGCGACTTGTTCATACATTTTGTTCTTTGGATTTTTCCTTTTGGATTTTGTCCTTTAGACTATGTCCAAAGGATAAATTTTTAATAGCATTCATACTTCGTCCAAGGGAAAAAGTTCAAGGGACGTTTTGGCTTTCTCAAAAATTGTCCTTTAGAATTTCGTCCAAAGGAAATTTTCTTGTCATAAGTATGAACCAGCATAAGTCATTGACTGTGATTTTTTCCACGCATAATCTTATATGTACACGATTTATATAAGTATTATCACCAGGCAAAGAAATCAAAAAAACAACAAAAACAACAAAAAGGGACAAACCAAAACTTCCAGCAAGAACCACCATCAATATCAAAATGTTACTTACTTTCAGCCATCATCATGATCAACTTCCGACTCTTCTTACTTTTGCTTATAGTCCTTTTATTATACCTTTTTTTAATTTTATTACTTTTATTGTTCTCTCTGTATTATTAAACATAACCTCACATCTAATCCCTAAAATCCTCTGATAGGGGTGGGGCTTTGACTAACATTCTACATCAACAACAGTGCTGATATAGGGTGGTAGGCGGTAATATGGAATATCCATGGCCGGCCCGCTTCAGCTTTAAAAAAAAAAAAAAAAAACAGATATTCAACGTATAACATATATTTAACGATATAATTGTTTATCTAGATCTGTATACTACTACATATTTCTATATTATTTACTGATATTCACATTAAAGGCAAGGCACGTGGCTGGTTTAATTGCTCAGAAAATGAAAATAGGGGGCAATGAAGTAACAGATCAAGTCGAAAGAATTTACTATCGTTTATATCATCCAATTTTAATTAAACCCTCTAACATTTATGAATTCTTATCGACTGACAAAAGAATGCATAACAGAAGGAATACAACAACCAAAAACCAAAATTAAGGTCGTCCAAAAAAATAAGGTCAGTTACCCTATTGACATATTTGACCGAATTTCGGTCAATTCAAATCAAAACTATATCAAAAGTGGTTAATCTTCTTTATATCTATTACTGTGGTATCCGTTTGTCACAAAATCGGACTAGGAACGGACGCGTGACTTTTCAAAGAATTTTTTTTAATATAAAAAACACGTTGTTTTTTTACAATGAACGTTTCTGGAAACGGCAATAAGATATCTTTGTAGGGATCCTTGAGCGATTGTTTTATGGCTGATTAAATATAAGTATATATAAACCAAGAGAAACATTAACAACTTGAGTAGTTCAGAGACGTGTCAGTTTGAGGGAACGTGAGAAAACTATGGGGTGCGACCCATGGTTCACCATCGGATCTTTATAGTTTGGGTGAAGTTCCTAACCAAAAGCTAAATCTAGCCTATATGAATATCTTACCTATAAAGATCCGTTGATGAACAATGGGGTGTGATACAAAACTTAAACTATCATTTATTTTATATTTGTACACTTAGTTTTCTAAGCCCTCCACCATACTAGCTAAAACATTTTTTACTAACTTATGTTGTTGATGTTTCGCTGGGTTCATTACATATACTTTAATCAAAGAGTTGAGCACAAAAGCAATGGCTCAAGAATCCGCCACTTTTCTGGTTGCAGGTATATCCTTGTTAGTCTAACACAAAGAGTCACAATTAGTATAAAATCAACCTGACTCTGACTCGTTTTGTTTGGATTGTTTGTGTGTTAAAATATAAAAAGAGTCACAGTTACGAGTATTTTATATCGCTTCTGACTCATTGCGTCAGAGTAACGACAATATGTTTTCAGCGAAAAATTGATTCTAACCCGTAATCCAATCATAATACTAGCGGTAGCACAAAAGCGTTTCCAGCGGTCTCGCAGTATTCAAACCAAACATATGAAGACGGAAAAAGTGTTGAAGCAGAAAACATATTGTCGTTACTCTGACGCACGAGTCAGAAGCGATATAAAATACTGACGTAATTGTAGACTCTTTTTTATATTTTAACACACAAACAATCCAAACAAAACGAGTCAGAGTCAGGTTGATTTTATACTAATTGTGACTCTTTGTGTTAGACTAACAAGGATATACCTGCAACCAGAAAAGTGGCGGATTCTTGAGCCATTGCTTTTGTGCTCAACTCTTTGATTAAAGTATATGTAATGAACCCAGCGAAACATCAACAACATAAGTTAGTAAAAAATGTTTTAGCTAGTATGGTGGAGGGCTTAGAAAACTAAGTGTACAAATATAAAATAAATGATAGTTTAAGTTTTGTATCACACCCCATTGTTCATCAACGGATCTTTATAGGTAAGATATTCATATAGGCTAGATTTAGCTTTTGGTTAGGAACTTCACCCAAACTATAAAGATCCGATGGTGAACCATGGGTCGCACCCATAGTTTTCTCACGTTCCCTCAAACTGACACGTCTCTGAACTACTCAAGTTGTTAATGTTTCTCTTGGTTTATATATACTTATATTTAATCAGCCATAAAACAATCGCTCAAGGATCCCTACAAAGATATCTTATTGCCGTTTCCAGAAACGTTCATTGTAAAAAAACAACGTGTTTTTTATATTAAAAAAAATTCTTTGAAAAGTCACGCGTCCGTTCCTAGTCCGATTTTGTGACAAACGGATACCACAGTAATAGATATAAAGAAGATTAACCACTTTTGATATAGTTTTGATTTGAATTGACCGAAATTCGGTCAAATATGTCAATAGGGTAACTGACCTTATTTTTTTGGACGACCTTAATTTTGGTTTTTGGTTGTTGTATTCCTTCTGTTATGCATTCTTTTGTCAGTCGATAAGAATTCATAAATGTTAGAGGGTTTAATTAAAATTGGATGATATAAACGATAGTAAATTCTTTCGACTTGATCTGTTACTTCATTGCCCCCTATTTTCATTTTCTGAGCAATTAAACCAGCCACGTGCCTTGCCTTTAATGTGAATATCAGTAAATAATATAGAAATATGTAGTAGTATACAGATCTAGATAAACAATTATATCGTTAAATATATGTTATACGTTGAATATCTGTTTGTTTTTTTTTTTTTTAAAGCTGAAGCGGGCCGGCCATGGATATTCCATATTACCGCCTACCACCCTATATCAGCACTGTTGTTGATGTAGAATGTTAGTCAAAGCCCCACCCCAATCAGAGGATTTTAGGGATTAGATGTGAGGTTATGTTTAATAATACAGAGAGAACAATAAAAGTAATAAAATTAAAAAAAGGTATAATAAAAGGACTATAAGCAAAAGTAAGAAGAGTCGGAAGTTGATCATGATGATGGCTGAAAGTAGGTAACATTTTGATGTTGATGGTGGTTCTTGCTGGAAGTTTTGGTTTGTCCCTTTTTGTTGTTTTTGTTGTTTTTTTGATTTCTTTGCCTGGTGATAATACTTATATAAATCGTGTACATATAAGATTATGCGTGGAAAAAATCACAGTCAATGACTTATGCTGGTTCATACTTATGACAAAATTTCCTTTGGACAAAGCCCAAAGGACAATTTTAGAAAAGCCAAAACGTCCTTTGAACTTTTTCCCTTGGACGAAGTATGAATGCTATTAAAAATTTATCCTTTGGACATAGTCTAAAGGACAAAATCCAAAAGGAAAAATCCAAAGAACAAAATGTATGAACACGTTGTTCTTTGGGATTTGTTATTTGGACAAAATTCAAAGGACAAAGTCAAAAGGACGTTTTGACGTCGTGTTTGTCTAAAGGACGTTTTGTCTTAAGTATGAACCAGCCTTAATCGAAATTAAAGTTAATCCGGAATGTACCGTACGCAGTGTGAATAAAAAAGGATTGAGTACAATAGAAGAACTATAACTGGATTCTTTCGTTTTCCAATGTTAATAAGTATAAATATTTTTTATTAAAATAAATATCTACGACTTCTGCTAAAATATATTTTACCGTTTAAAATTTCTTTTTCTTGCTTTATTTTCATAGAAAGCTTTACTAAAGCTAAAGTCTTCCAGGGTGAAATTAAGAGCGTAACCGCTCTTTGCCAGGAAGAAATAAAGAATAAACGCTCGACCAAAGAAAATTTAAAAAAAAGTTGCCAGTGGTTATGTAACCAATTGTTATTTAATTTCGTCACATGTATCTCTGCACGTGATATTTTTTTGAAGAAAGAGTGGTTACTTAAACACTCTGCTATTTTCACCCTGATGGAATTAATCTTTAGGCTAGTTTAATTCTATACATACTACACATCTCCTTTTGTTTTTATGTTATATAGTTTTAGTTTTAAAATGTCTTTCTTATATATTTTAATGCCACATGCTTATTATTTTTCTGCAATGCCGGTTAATTTTTATCTATTTCCAATCTGAAGCGCCGATCACTTGGGAGGCAGCTTTCGAAGTATCTTATCTACGTGGTCATTGTTGTAATTAAAAAAATTCGAAAAATACAAATTCTTGTAGAAATTTTTTTGTTTTTCCGAAAGGATCATAAATACTTTGAAATCAAGTACCAACAAATGTCGTGTGTAGTAAATCACTGCGAATTTTTAAGAAAAGTTTATGTGAATTAAGTTTTACTAAATATTGTAAAGCATATTTCTAGTTATATAAGCACTAATATAACATGTACTATGTTCTTATGTCATACCTTTTACTTTTATTTTTTTCATTTATTTTTGAATTTTATTTTTTACTGACAAATAAACTATTTTATTCTATTTCATTTTTACGCCCTTGTGTATACTGAGGCTGCCCAATTTAAAATCGCAGTTGGGATGAACCTTTTTATTTATTTTGAGTAATTTAGTTTTTATTCAACTTTATTCAAAAATTTAAAAAATTAGCGCGAATATATTTAAACAACAAGCCAGTTCTTGTATCACGCAATATTTTTACCCTTATTTTATATAATGTGCATGTAAAAAATTATCACCAAGGCGATAGAATTATTAACGCCTAGCGCTAGGCACCTTGCACTGGAACTCGATTTATACATGAAGTATGCAATATACATAAGCGTCACCATAATGGCTAATTACCGTATCTCCTATTTATCTTTCGTAGTATGCAGATCAACCGATCGAAATTTCGCGCGCTTTTGAGGGTTGATCAGCATACTACGAAAGATAAGTAGGAGATACGGTAATTATCCATTATGGTGACTCGCTATATTTATTGCATACTTTATGTATAAACCGAGTTCCAGTGCAAGGTGCCTATTGATTTATTGGCCTGACAAACCTGCCTGTTTGATTTGTTCAGAGAGAAAAAAATAGACTTTTCGGTCTGAAATCCCAAAGAAATACCTACACATAATACACCGCACCTACATACATGATTGTTTTTAGATTACTGTTAACACTAACTTTTTCTATATTTTTCGGCTAACAACTTTAAAACAGTGTATTTTTTTAGCTAAAACAAACAAAATTCACTTTTATTCACTTTGGTCGCTTCATTTCTAATGTAGTAATAAAACGTTAAAAAAAGAAATTTCTCGTTATTATTGCACTGACACATTATTATTCCTTTTCTGTAAACGCTCAAACGATGAATGCATAAAAATAAAACAAATAACCTATCATTTTTATTTGCATTTTAATAGCATTTGTTATAAACCAATGACGTTTTTAAATTTACATTTCATTAGTTATACATGTGTCTCAAAATTACTAAAGAAACGCAATATTAAAAAAAGTTACGACTTATGAATCAAGTCTAAACATTATAATACTGTACAAACCAGCGTTTTAAAACAATTTTTTTTAACTTGTTTAATACAACTGAAAATTATAAATGGGTATGGAAACAAAACAGTGATTTTTCAAGCTGGCTTTACAGTATTTATTTCCTTCGTTTTATTATACAATTCTACATTATTCTATTGTAAAAATCGAATTTGCGTCAGATTTTGTAATAAAAACACACTAACTTGTAACAACTGTGGGATATTTTAAATTAAATTATTTTTCTTTAATGCGAGAAAGGAGTTTAAGCGTCTTCCACTCCAAAGTAGAAGAGGAAAAACGTTGTTTTTGAACCCATCCCTAATTTAAAATAAAAAAATGAAACCAAATTTCCTTAAAATGACTTAAAACCAATTCAAAGCCTACGATTTAATGTTTAAATGATTTTGGATGGTTCGAACAGGAAAATTTAAAATTTCAGAAATTTTAGAAATCGGCTTGGGTTTAAATTTTTTTTTTGCGATGACAAGTTTGAGACAAAATACGCCAAACCTTCCGTTAAATGAGTGTTAAAACCATTTACAATAATTTTTAATCAAATATATACTAAAATACTTAGTTTTTCGCTTACTTGTGTTCATTTCACTCAATAAAAATGATGCAATTTTTTCTTATGAATGCGATACGAATTTAACTTACTTTTTGCTAAATCAAGTTACTTTCTGTTTGAAATATGTACAAAAAATAATTCGAAGGAGTAGGGATCAATGTATTCTTAGTATTAAATTTTAAAGTTCTAAAGATGTTTAGGAGTTTATCTTGCGCAACGCATCTATCGCAATTGAATATTTTTTAAAAAACATTTTCCATCTAAAAAGAAACACAGTCAATAAAATATTTATTAAATACATAATTTTACGTGACGTTTGACAATCATCATCAGACGAACTAAAATACCAATAAAATTAAATTAAAAATTAAATATATAATTATAATTACGGCATAAAATTAAGATAGAATATGTACAAGTAAAGGGATACATAAATACTAAAGTTAACTAATAAAATAAAGCAATAAAAGTATATAATTTGATAAACGTTAAAAATTTTTAAAAAGAAATTGGAAAAAAATTTTTATTTTTAAAATTTAAAAAAATACAATATAAATTTCGAAATTTTTAATGTGATGTTGTGTTTCTTTTTTATAATTAGATATGGGTTTCCATTAAACCAAATCTTTCAGCTAAAATTTAAATTTGCTTTTTAAAATGTTACAGTGCTAGTTGAATTATTCGGTTATTCGCTTCCTAGTTTCTCAAAATTTAAAGGGGTTAAATGTTCCCCCCTATTTTTCGTTACTTACGTTGTTTAGTCAATTTTCGCAAAAAAATAGATTATTCCCTCCGGAGTATCTAATAATATTTTACAGATTAAGATCAATTTGCTTTCACCTGTGCATTACTAAATTGAATTTCTGATTGTTTTTTTGTTTATAATTACATATCTTGCAATTTATATGGTGAGGAAAAGTGAAAAAAATTTTTGCTACAATTGTATTTCCTTTAGTACATTACCATAACAATTATTTCCGTTAGAAAACATAAATTAGATACATAGTTCTTTAATTTTGTAAGCTTTTTCAAAAAAAAAATCGAGAAAAATTCTTTATGAAAGGCAATCTACGGTTTAAATTGGCTACCTTTTATTTACAATTTATTAATTTACACTTTTTGTTTTAAATTTTGATCAGACATCTAAACTAGTCTTAAGTGTATAGGTTTAATGCGAAAATTTTTTTTCCTAAAAACGTTTTTATTATATGAGACAAAAACAAAAATATTGTTTTCTGTTTTGTTTTATGTATATTTTGAAAAAATACAAAGCGGAAATGAATTTTAAGCGTAAAATTATAACACTTTGTCCTCCCAAGAGAATTTCTGCTGCGGGAAGAAACTATTTTTCTGGCCTTGGCTTATTATTGCTTAACCGAAACTTTTCAAAAAAGTAATAACAGCTTATTTAAGAAAATATATGTCAAATCTTTTTTAATTATATAGTTATAAAAAAACGGTAGGATGTCAATATATATCTCAAAAATTGTTTTTGAAACTAACATTTTTTTTATTTTTTTGTGTTTAATAATTGAAGATTTTAGGCGTTTAAAACTTCTAAACGTATACAAACATCAATTTAACAAAAATTATTTACAATAGTCTACATTGTTTGGTAATAAACAGAAAAAATTTTATAAAAAAATTTATTTTATATTTTAAAAGACTTTGGTATTGAAAACTGTGAAGTGCCTAACTATTAAGTGAACTGCGGCCAAGGGCCTATTTCATAAAGACGTTTGTAAATTTTCATTTAACAAATCTCCGCCTATATTTTTTGTAAATTACATGATAGAGGATATAGGACACGGCAAATATTGATCGGTCAGCGGAGATGAAATGATTTGGCCGCGACCAATCAGCGCATAGCAGTGCGCGAAGATTCTCCCCCTGGATTACAAGTCGAAAAACCTTTATCGTGTATTTTACAGAAAATAGGCGGAGATTTGTACAATGAGAATTTAGAAAGGTTTTTATGAAATAGGCCCCAGGTTAGCTGTAATCAGCTCTACATTTAAGTGAAATTATGAAGTCGGTGGGGAGTAGATGCCCACTTTAGTTTTTGGCTCTTTTTAGCTAACAGCTCTCTGCGATTTTTCTAGCTGAGAAAGTTCGCCGGGCGCTTCAGTTTGGCATCAACTATTCGGAGGTGTTTTATAGTCATATGGCAAATGAGAATTAAATTAATTCAGCTGTATATAGGCTGGTTCATACTTATGTAAAAACGTCCTTTGGACAAAGTCCAAAGGACGTTTTTACATACGTTTATACGCTGTGTTTGTCCTTTGGACTTTGCCCAAAGGACGTTTTTACATAAGTATAAACCAGCCTTAAGACTTTTTGTGAATTATCTCTGTTTCTCTGTTGGGAGAACGTTTGCAGAAGTCGATGGGCAATTGCTTCAAAACCTAAATCTTGGACCCCGGATTTTTTAAAAACTTTTTTCCACTTTGATGGTAATCGTCGCAGTTTAAGGTACAACAGATTAAGGTTGGGTGAAATATTTTATAAATAAATAAAAAATTTACAGTAACACCTAACGCATGATTATTGGGCATAAAAACTCCAAAATGCGTTACCCACTGGCAGTAAATCTTTTAATCAATCGTTGATTTTTTTCATCATTTGAGAATTTAACAAATCGTTAACTTTGATTCTTTTCTAAGTGTTTATTTTTAAAATATATATATATATATATATATATATATATATATATATATATATATATATATATATATATATATATATATATATATATATATATATATATATATATATATATATATATATATATATATATTATTACATATAATATAATTTATATATATATAAAGTATTTCGAATTTTTAGTTTGTACAAATATGATGTGTCACTCAAAAAAAATTAAGTGAGTAATTATCGCTAACCTAGCAACCGATTTGAACAAAAACTTTATTAAAGTCAAGAATGCATAAGAGTAGAGAATGTCCGACTGCGTGCTACACAATTGTTTTAATTATATGTTAAGCAATGCACATTTTTCATCATGCAGAAATAAAAATTTTAGTTTAAATTAACCGTTTAATAGGTTTCAATAGGTTAAATTAATAGGTTTCAATATAAATTAACCGTTTAAAAAACCTGATTTTCGAGCGCATTTTCTGTTTAATAAAAGTCTAAATTTAAACTAACAAATAAATCGTGAAACCCCACTGAAAATCTCAAAAGACTTGGTTTTAACTTTTTTGAGTTTCAAATTTGCTGTACATCAAACTCTCTATGAAGCAAAATTACGCTATGATTATATTTTACAAAACACAAATTATGTGTGATAAATTATAATAACGTAACAAAACCGGTATTATAGCATTTTATACGGTTATTAACCATAAAAAATCAATATTATTAAAATCATATTGTTTTTGGGAAAGAAATAATAAATAAACTTACTGATACAAACAAAGGTTAAAACGTTTATTGTCCACATAATTAATACAAAAGCTTCCGACCTTATAGTCTTTGGTCATCTTGTTAATTATGTGGACAATAAAGGTTTTAACCTTTGTTTGTATCGCTTTATCAAGATTTCTGTTTCCCCCAGGAAAGTCTATTGCTCATAAACTTACTGTACTACTTTTAAGCGGGGCAGAGAATCATTTATATTTTGCTCGTATCGCATTTATTTCATATTTTAACAAAGTGCATTAGTTTTGCATTGATTAAGAATAAGGCATTATTCAGTATAAAATATATAGGCACCTTGCACTGGAAATCGGTTTATACATGAAGTATGCAATATACATAAGCGTCACCATAATAGATAATTACCGTATCTCCTACTTATCTTTCGTAGTATGCAGATCAACCAATCGAAATTTTGCGGCCTATCGGTCCGTTGATTTGCATACTACCAAAGATAAGTAGGAGATACGGTAATTATCCATTATGGTGACGCTTATCTATATTGCATACTTCATATATAAACAGAGTTACAGTGCAAGGTGCCTATACAATAAATTCAGTAAAATAAATACAATAAATACATATCCTTTAAATCGGTTCAAAACTTATATGCGTTACGAAGACAAAGTTTCACTGTCTATTCTTTACATACACTGTATGTAAAGAACTTACATACACTTTACATACACTGTACTTTACATACATACTTTACATACACTTTACATACACTGTATGTAAAGTTTACATACACTGTATGTATTGCTGCTACACTTATTGGTTTGTTTAAAAACAAAAACTCTGTTTGATTTGGAGTCGATGGAGTTGATGGACTTTGGAGCCACCAATAGGGAACTTATAAGTAGGGGATTTTTAGAGCCGTAAGTAGGGAACTTGGAGCTTGGACTTGTAACTTGTAACTTGTAACTTGGAGCCGTCGAAATATTTTTGAAACTTGAGCCGCCAATTATGTGAAACCTTGGAGCCCTTTATAAAAATTGTGCTTATATTTAGGTTTCTTAGAGGTAGGGGATTTTTAGAGCCGTAAGTAGGGAACTTGGAGCTTGGACTTGTAACTTGTAACTTGTAACTTGGAGTCGTCGAAATATTTTTGAAACTTGAGCCGCCAATTATGTGAAACCTTGGAGCCCTTTATAAAAATCGTGCTTATATTTAGGTTTCTTAGGCTTAGGTATAGATTTGAGTGATTTTTAAGTTTAACTCAGAGTTGGCGACCAGTTTATAACGTACAGTTCTAAATTACCATTTTTGACTCCAAGTTCCAGATTCAAGTTTGGGTTTCAAGATTTCAAGTTCAAGTTTTCAGGATTCGGCTCCATCAACTAGTGTTCTAAAAAGTATTGAAGTTGGCTTATTTTAAGTAAAAGTAAAAGTAATTTGAAAAATTTTCATTTAAGTAAAGTAAGAGTAAAAGTAATTTGTGATTTTTAATTTAAGTAAAGTAAGTAATGGTCAAAATTTTATTTAAGTAAAATCAAAGTGAAAGTAAGACCAATTTTTTTAAGTAAAACTATGAGTAAAAGTATAATAAAATTCATTTTGAAACGGAGCAAAACACCGGTTTTCGGAGTTCCATAGCTCCGTTCTAAGGGTTTTTGCTTATTTTACGTATAAATTATTATTTTAATAACTTTTTTAGTCAAAATAAATGGTTTATTTAGCGTGTTAGCGGCTTAAAAAATTACCTTCTGCCTTTCACTTTACAACAAACCCACAGGGAATCTACCCATTGAAATTACTTAAATTTTACTTAAATTATAATTTAAGTATTTGCAGTGGAAAATCCGAGTAAGAGTAAAAGTAAAAGTATTTAAAATTTCAAAAGTAGAGTAAGAGTAAAAGTATAGGTAAATGAAATTTCAAAAGTCGAGTAAAAGTAAATGTAAATGAAATTTCAAAAGTCGAGTTAAAGTAAAAATAATCCAAAACCCGTTACTCTTATTACTTTAAGTAAAAGTAAAAATAACTTTTTACAACACTACCATCAACCCTAAATCAACTTTTATTTACTACTCACGGGTCTAAAAACCGCGTACCCTTTGTTCTATACAAAAATTTATACATATTGTGACCATATTTTATTTTGTGTGTTTAATCGGTTTTTGGCTATATCAAAACATGTTGTTTGAATGGCGCATTTAGCGTTAGGTTCATACAGCTGCTAGTGCGCTTTTTCATGGCGTTTAATTTTGTTTTCCGTTTCTATTTTTCACCAAATAATTATGAAAAGCCGTATGGATCTGTTCTTGTTTTAATCAACCCCAGGTTCTGTCCAACATCCCCTCGGGTAACCAAGTTATAGCACTATTCACTTTCAATTAACGTGTTGTGTCAATGCTCTGTTCGATGAAAAACGCGCCATTTTCCAGTTTCTACCTTTATTCTTTTGTATAAAGTTTAAATTTTTGAGCATTTCTAATTTTAATTTTGATTAATTATTATAATTTTAAAGAATTTTTTTGAATTTAGTAAATTAAAATCATATAATTTTTTATTTTGATTAAAATATTATATGTTTTGTTTATTTGGAATGTTTTTTCGTGCTTTGTTCAATACTTAACCTTTTAATTTACCCGAAATTTTTGCATCATTTTTTACTTTTAAGTATTTTGTTAAATAAATAAAAAAATATTGCTGAATAATCCACCATATCAAAAAAAAATCTAAAAAGTCAAGCTCTTAAATAGTTTTTTGATAACAAAAACATTCATATTTTAATAATATTATTTAAAGCAGCTTGTTCTACAGCCAAAAATGATTGAGACTGGCGACAAAATTTGAACTTTAAAATTTTAAAACTCTACTAAACTATAAAAAGTAATTTCACCTTAGAATTTTTTTAGTTTTAAATGTCATATAGTATTCGTGATCACATCATATATGTTTTGCTCCGTGGGATAGGTTGTCGGAGGAGCAGCGCCAAAACAGGGTTTCAAAATGTAGGTGCGAATATGGCTAAAAAAATGCCGCGCGGGCGGGTTATTAGAACGGCGCCGCGCGTTATTAGACATAAATGGGGGCGTCCCTTTATGCGCTCGGTGTCCTTTGATGCGCAGGGGATTCCTTCCGTTTAGAACAATGGATTTTGACCGGAGCGTTTTTGATTTTTTTAAATTTGCTCACAGTTCCCGTTTTAACCGGTAAGGAGGGCTCTTGAACCTGTCACCGGAAGACTGGAGGCAGGTATAGGAGGCAGGTAAAAACAGTTTTTCCCAATTCAGGCCCCCGTCCTTACCGGGTTAACTGTAGACGTTTGGTGCGCTTTGGATGTTGGCTAAACCTACAAAAGTTATACACAAATTTTCCCCCTTTTTGGGTTTTTTTTCTAAGAAATAACAATTTTTTTGATGAGTGAACTAGTTGAGAAGAAGGCTAGTTGAGCCAAAAAAAAGCGCATCCTGCTTTTAAAATTTTTCGCAAAACCACTTAAATCAACATTTGTACGTCGTTTTTTTTATCATTTATGTAAAAAAACTATTATTCAGCTTAAGCTCTTAAAAACGGCGTTATTACAAATCTGAAGCGCCCCAAGTGCTCTTTATGACAGCAGAAAAAACGTTTAAATTAAAAATTTTTCTAAAATATAAGCCATGTAAGTTGAGTTTTTTTTTAAAACTCCATGTTTTTTTGTTTTAAAGGAAAAACATAATTTCAAGGTACAACTTTTACGACAAAAATCCAAAGAATTATATATCTACAAAATACTTGTGTTTTCTTACTTTGAACCATGTTTCCCAGTTTTTTAACGCGAAAACATGTTTCTAAATATTATATAATGTACCTTTGGCAAAAATCAAAATGTAATTTATCCGAGTATTGCTTTTAGTATTGCAAAAGCGTTTGAATCCTTGAATTTGTCTGAATTTGCGTCATACTACTTGCCAAAGACCCAAAAAAAAGATTAATTATGACATATGAAAAAAATTGCATGACTTAAATATTTGCAAAATTTAATAAAATTTTTTTTTACTTTTCATGGCTTTAGTTGGATCAATTTTTAAATTTTCTTAATTAAATATATTTTAAAAATTAACCTTTTAGAGTTTATTTTTTTGCAAACCTGTTAATTTGGAATTTTTTGCTCTCACCAAGAGGGCTTGCGGAGTGCAAAAATTTTAGTAACGCTGTTTTTTGAATATTTTTTTCATAAATAATATATTAAAAGACGTTTAATGTAATTAAATTTTCATTTTTAAGGGTTGAAGGAGAAAAAAACAGGGTGGGTACTTTTTTGGCCTCCGTAGCCCTAGAATTCCTTTGGCGAGTCGCGCCTTATCTTTTCAAAAAAAAAAAAATAATGATTTTCGGAAAACCGCAACAATGGTCCACGATTGGCAACACCTAAAAAGCACCAAGCGTCCGAGGAAACAACGAGAGTTTTTTCAAAGTGAACAAATTTTCAGTGAAAAAACGCAAAAAGCGGCCTATTTGAAATTCGTCATAAAAAATTTATTGTTCAAATCGTGCTTAAATTTTCAAAAAAATACACGGAAAGACAGACCGTCGTTACTAAGAAAATGAGCCATTGTCATTATAAAATACACGTGACTGTGACTTATTTTGTAGTTAATAGGGTCCTGTTTTATTTTTAGAATGAGTCACAGACACACATATTTTATACGAAGTGTGGCTCACTTTGCGATAGTAACGACGAGACGTTGCAATGGCATACTAAAGAACGTTTCTGAATAGCTAGAAAAAGTTTTGCTTTTTTGAGGCAAGTTTTTTACCGTATCGGCCGTAGTGATGGCGTCATTAGAAAAATTACTTTTTTAAGTATTGTTTAACAGCCAAAGGTCCAAGCTGCTGTCATAACTCCCGTTGTGTTAATGTTTCAGAAATATGACGCCCTATAAATACGAGTTGTAATGTAACACTGACGAGCGATGGTTTAACGCAGCACGTCAGTCAAGGAGATTACAGGTTCATGTCCTGTATTGCTCATTTTTGAGCCAAAAAAAAAACTAAAAACAGCAAATTCTTCGCAATTCTTGCGAAGAATTTGCTGTTTTTTCGCATTCTTTCTTTCAAAAACTCGATTTATTCGGCCTCATATTTCTGGACGTCACACTGCACATTGATATATGCTCATATTAGTCCGTTGCGCCGTTCGAGATGTAATGTTTTAGGGCTGGTTTATACTTATGACAAAACGTCCTTTGGACAAAGTCCAAAGGACAATTTTATAAAAGCCGAAACGTCCTTTGGACAAGCCAAAACGTCCTTTGGACTTTTTCCTTTGGACGAAGTATGAACGCTACTTAGGGAAAAGTCCAAAGGACAAAAGTATGAATACGTTGTCCTTTGGATTTTGTCCTTGGGACTTTTCCCTTTGGACTTTCCCTTTGGACTTTTCCCTTTGGATTTTGTCCTTTGGACAAAGTCCAAAGGACAAAAGCCCTTTGGACTTTGTCCAAAGGACGTTTTGTGATAAGTATGAACCAGCCCTTAAAATTCAAATTTGGTCGCCAGTTCCCAATCAAAATTGTTTCAAAGATCTTATATCATCTTATAATTATTGTTCATTTTTCGATATTTTATGTTTATCTTGTGCTTCACTCTGTTTCTTTAATACTTAGCTCCAAAATATTGCGCATCGTATGCTTATAATTTGACCTATTTTGCATTAGTTGTGATTCAAATCTTAAAATAAACAGTCTTCAAATTTTAAAATTTTGCTCTTACATCATGTCTTATGATTTTTTCTCAATTTCAATTTTATTAATATTATTTTTTTGTTTATCTTGTTTAAGTCAATTGCGCTCTTTTTGTGACACAGTGGTGCTTTCACTCAATCAATTTCAAATTTTTTCAAAACAATTGTCAAAAACCTAAAATTTTTGTTTTAAAGGTACCTTGCACTGATACTTCTGATAAACATAAAGTATAGCCTATACTACGCGTCCACTGTAGGAACATGATCAGCTTGCAGATTTGAATGAAAAGAAAAGTCACTGGTTATGTAACAATAAAATTTCACTGATTGCAGATGTTAGATTTTTATTTAACAGTGTTTGTTTTTAAACGTGTAAATAATATTTGTATAAAGATGAAAAATATGGCTAGGAAGGTTAATGTAAACAGGTTATTTCTGCTCATGGTTTTCCTTTTCACCTCACGAAAGTACAAAATTTTTTTTTTGAGGAACGCTCTAAATCAATTTTGTTTTTTATAAGTGAAATGCAGAATTCTAACTAAGGGATTATTTTTGCGGTTGAAAAAAGGCAACACTGATAATTAACGAATCTATTGACGATTGTATTGGCACTTTGCACTGAAACTGGTTGGACACACAGACTGTGCAAATAGCAAACAAAAGAAATTTTAGGTTAGTTAGCTGAGCATACCTTAAATTTGCAGAAGAACAAAAATTATAAAACTAAAAAACATAAAAACAAACATAACACTAACATTGTTGTTTGTGTGGAAAGTTTGGGTCTTTTTTAATAAAAATTGAAAATGAGGCGGAAAAAAAGAGGGTAATTTAGAGAAATCCTAAATCTTTTTAAGAGTATTTTTATAAAAAAAATTATATTAATGCAAAAATAAACTGCAGTATACCTTAACAAAATAAGTAACACATGATGTTATATTGCGTATATAATAGTAAATTTAATACCTTTTCCTTGTTTGTGTCCTGCGTTAAAACTAAAAAAGTAAAAAAACACCCGAGGGTTATTTATAATAAGCACAATCACTATTGCCAAAAAATATGTTTCACCCTTAATTCTAGACATATTTTTTGATCCTGCTTTAAGATCATGACAGTTGGGGCTTATCAATAGAATCCGCCATAATACTTAAGAGGCCAATAATAAAAACTGGGATATTTAGCTACGCCACTTTAAAATTTCAATTAGAAAGTAATGCTTAGCAGCCCGTCACGATTAAATAAAGTAGTTTTGTAAGCGGTCATGCCAAATTATAGCTTTTATTATATCTATGTAACAATACACAAATCATGCACATAAGAATTTATATAACTAAATTGTTCTACCGTGCTGTCTTCGCTTTTGTTTCGCTTCCTTTTCCTGCCGCGGTTTTCAGCAGCAGCCCCGTCCTCTCCTGCCTCCCGGCCTGCCTCCCGGCAGGCCTCCCGTTGGTTCTCTTCCGTCGGCACGCTCTCCGTCTCTGCCACGGCCGCCGAGATGCACGCCACCGGTGGAGCCGACCTCGACCGTCTTTCGTCACCCCTGACTAGTGTTGTAAAAAGTATTGATTTTGGATTATTTTAAGTAAAAGTAAAAGTAATTTGAAAAATTTTAATTTAAGTAAAGTAAGAGTAAAAGTAATTTGTAATTTTTTAATTTAAGTAAAGTAAAAGTAAAAGTAATGGTCAAAATTTTATTTAAGTAAAGTAAAAGTAAAAGTAAGACCTATTTTTTAAAGTAAAAGTAAGAGTAAAAGTATAATAAAAGTAATTTTGAACGGAGCAAAACACCGGTTTTTGGAGCTCCAAAGCTCTGTTCCAAAGTTTTTTTGCTAATTTTATGTATAAATTATCATTTTAATAAGTTTTTAGTCAAAATAAATGGTTTTAGCGTGTTAGTGGCTTAAAAAATGTTCTCTTGCCATTTACTTTACAAAAAGCCCATGGGGAATTTACCCTTTCAAATTACTTAAATTTTACTTAAATTAATTTAAGTATTTGCAGAGGAAAATCCGAGTAAGAGTAAAAGTAAAAGTATTTGAAATTTCAAAAGTCGAGTAAGAGTAAAAGTAAAAGTAATTGAAATTTCAAAAGTCGAGTAAAAGTAAAAGTAAAGGTAATCCAAAATCCGTTACTTTTATTACTTTAAGTAAAAGTAAAAGTAACTTTTTACAACACTACCCCTGACTCCCTGCAAAAAAACGGCTGGTCCCTGACTTCCCTGACTAAACCTCCGTATTTATTCCCCCTGTTTTTCACCGCTTTCTTTTCCGCCCCCTTCCCTTAAAAAATTTGCCTCATTACGGTATTTTCCGCACAGGCAACAATGTTAGTGTTTGCATACTCTCTGTGTGTAACCAGTTCTCGTGCAAGGTGCCAATAGTAATGTATTTTTAAGTTTATTAAATTAAGTAAAAACAGAATAAAATGAGAAAAAAAAACGCTAAATAAATTTGGAAAAAATACCAAAGATTAATCTTAAATGTTTTGCGGCAATTTTATTTTTTTAACAAAAAATTTTCGGCATTTTTTTAAGAACACATTAATAAAATAAAATACAAAAAAATATCATGATTAAATTTATCTTGATTTTTAGGTTTTGCTAAGGTTGTTTAAGGAAAATAGATAGATAGATAGATAAAGATTTATTGCATGGTATAATATACAGTAGTACATATATACACTTAATGGCAATAAATTTTGTTAAGAAAAATAAAACATACATAATATACAATAGTCATAAAACAATACACAATGATAAAAAAAAGAAAAAAGGTGAGTACAGAGAATTTTTTGGAAATTAAAAAATTTTGGTCCATTTTTTTATAGTGTCTTTGTTGAGTTTTGATTTAAAAACTTTGACGTAACATGATTTAACAATATCTTGGTTAAGTGAATTCCAGATGGTGCAAACCCGAGAAGAAAAGAAAAATTTACGCAAGTTTAAGGTAGAAAAGGGAATTTTTAGTTTTAAATCGTGTCCCCTGGTTTTATTATCGCAGTTGTATTCAAAAAATTCAGACGAAGCGGCATCGATAGTACTATGTAATATTTTAGAGCAAAATACTAGATAATTTCGAATTCTTCGTAATTCAAGACTTTCCATTTTTAAGGCTGATAAGCGTTCACTGTAACAAGGTTTTCGGAGTAAACATCTTGCATAGAGTTTACTAGTAAACAAGCGCTGCACATTTTCAATTTTTTCAATATTTTTTTTTAAGTAAGGTGACCAAACTGGAGTCTCGTATTCAAGCAGTGGACGCACAAACATTGTGTAGGCGCGAATTAAAATGTCTTTATTTTTTGTACCAAATATTCGAAATATCAAGGAAACTCTTGCCGAAGCTTTTTTTGCTATGTTTACACAATGTGACGTTGATTTTAGATCATTAGAAATTAGGATTTCAAGGTATTTTACTTGATTTACATTTTCTAAAATTTTATTGTCTAACTTAAAATTTGGGCGTTATTTTCACGGCCCAAAGAAAAAGTAGAACATTTATCATAAGCAATACAAAGCTGCCACTTTTGCGACCAGTCAGAGAATTGTTTTAAAGACTTTTCAAAATTTTCCGTGCTTTCATTTTTTCTCTAATTTTATAAAGTTTAGTATCGTCTGCATAGATTTTAGCAATAGTACCATTTTCCAAACATTCAGGCATAAGGTCTACAGTTTATGGTTTTGGCTATTCATGAGTTTTATCATAATAATTATGAGTTTATGGGTTTTATTATAATAGCAAAATCGCAATCAATTTAATTTAATGATGTGTTTTTTGAAAAATGATTAAATTTTTTGCATATTTTTTTAATTTAATTTTTAGGTTTGCGCTCAAAACACGTAACTAAAATTTAAGCTTTTCTCGTTTTTTTTTTCGAGACCCAAGACTAAAACTAAGATAATAAGGAACTGATTTTGTAAATACTAAGCTTTTTAAGCGAAACAAATCTATTGAAGCCAAAATTGATATTCCAATTATATTCAATGAAAAAAAAAAACAAAAAGGGCCAAGGTGTTTTATATAAAGCTTTTGCTTAAACAAAATTAGTAAATAACATAGGGTATTTGACTTAATTTGGCCAGGCCTTAATTTCGGCAACCAATTTAGGGTGTTAGAAAATAGGCTTATTTTTAAAACTTAAAAAGAATTAGCACAAAAGTAACTGGATGAGTGTTGAATAAAGTGTTTTTGCAGGGTTTTTTATTCGTATTATTCTGAATTATCAACGTTTTCATACAAAAAGTGAATTTTTTGTGATTTTCTGGGTTTTTGCTTTGTGTTAAAACTGCATCAAATTTAGAACGAAGCAATATATAATCTTAAAATTACTTCTATTTACGACTCAGAATTGTTAATTTTCATGTTTTAATATTTTCTTCAAAAGCACTTTGTAATGCTTTTAACCAAAAATATATAAATACTATAGTATTATATATTTTTGGTTTGACTAGCTGCGCAATTTAAGATTCCGTTAATTTCAGTCACCTACAAATTCACGTGGAAACCTGTTTAACACGATTTGCACCAGTGGCGTGCCCGGGGGGCGGCCGCCCCCTTTCCCCCGCCCCCTGCCCCCCCCCCCGAAATCCGGCGAAGCCGGATTTTTTTGTAAAGGGGGACCCTTACGTTTTTTAAATTTTGGGAGAGAAAAATTTTTTCTTTAATATTAATACAGAAACTTTCCTGATGCCTTTCAAAAGCATATTAATAGTCAAAAAACCAAAATTTCCCCGCTACGCGGGTAGTTTAAATTGACAATTTATCTTAGTTTTTCGATTTCAAATCGATTACCCCGTTCAGTAGTTAAGGCATACATGTTTAATAAAACTAATATAAACACTATTATCCTTTCATTAACGTTTTAAACACATGTTTTAAATGTATAGGTATAAAAAAACCTTAAATTTTATAATAAGTATCATCTGGAATTAAAATTTCTAGTGTATTTTAGCGCCTTAAATTAAAAATTTTCTCCCCCGGGGGGCATTCTGTCCCCCGGACCCCCCTGACAAGAGGCTCTGCCCCTTGACCTCGCTGGGGGGCTCTCGCCCCCAGACCCCCCATATCTAGGGGGCTGCCGCCCCCCAGACCCCCCTTCAGGGTTAGTATTTACTCCCCAGACATCCCCCCCCGAAATGAAATCCTGGGACGCCACTGATTTGCACCACCATTTGTAGGGTTGAGGTTACATAACCCATAATTTAATAGGTTGTATTAAATTATGAATGGACCAGAAGGAGTTTCTCAAAAATAATACAGAAACATATTAAAAAATCAGGTTATTTTCTTGGCGGAGGGATGCAGTCGTAGTGAATATAGTAAATATCATTGTCAATGGGTTTTAACCACCACACTTCTTATTTACGACGATCCAAATACCGATGCTTAAAAAAATTGTGTAAAGTAAATTAAAACACAGTAAAAATGTCATGTTATTTCCCTTGGCGAAGGGATGCAGGCATAAGAATTACTAGTAAACATCTGTGCGGGTTAAAAGCTCTGACTATTACATTTAACAAAAAGTATGTCTAGAATTAGGAGCGAAACATATTTTTTGTTGTTAAATTATTACAAATTAATTTTAAATTTAACTATTTATTCTTTTCTGCAAAGATTTTACTTTAATTAAGTTTAATACATTAACTATCACTTAATAATTCTCCTTTCTTTTATTTAAAAAAAGTCCTAAAACTTTGGCTCTTTAAGTTTTTATCTGTGCAACTTTTAATTACGTTACTTACTTTTTTAAAAAAAATTACTTTAACTTTAACAAGGGCTAAAACCTTCCCTCCCAAATCTTTTTCTTTGTTTATTAGATTAATCCAACTCCCAATTGACTAGGTTTGAGCTATCAATAAACTGGTATAGGAACTTCTCAAAAATTATTAAAATGCAGTAAAAAAAAGCAGGTAATTTTCTTGGCGGAGGGATGCAGTCAGATATGAAACATCAGAGAAGGCAAAGGTTGGTGTGGAGTTATACTTCTCCTTAACCTTTGTAAACCTTAACCTTATCCTTAAAGTTAATAATTTTGGTTTATGTAATCATTTTTTGTGTTTTGGCTTTTGTTTTTTAAAACCTAAAACGTGGCCGAAATTAAGGTGGATTTTGTTAGTTTTTTTGTTATTTCTAAGTTTAAAACATAGAAAACTTAAAAGAGGGAATAATATTTTTACCAAGCTTTCTTTAAAGTTGGCTAGCTGTAACAAAAGCCATTTTATGTTGAAGTATTTTTTCACGCCAAAAAAATTCAACAAAAAACGTGTTATTAAAACTTTTGGCCTGTTAATATCTATAAAAGTTTGCAAACAGTAAAAAATTATGTTATATGTACCAAGACCAATACCTAAGGATAAATTTTCAACCTTTAAAAATGCTTATTGTTTGTTTTAGCAAAAATTATAGCCAGTTTTTTCCTAGGTTTGACGTTTTTTCCTATATGACGTGATCACGAATACTATATGATATTTTGAGGGTGACTCCCGCATTTATCTAATTACACGCCGGCGCCTATTTAATAAGAAACCGTCCGTGCGGCATTCTTTTAGCTATATCCTCACCTGCATTTTAAAGCCCTGTTTTGCCTCTCCTCCTCCCACAATTATTCCCACGAAGCAAAACATATACGATGTGATCACGAATACTATATGCCATTTTGAGGGTCCCTAAAATCCTGAGGTGGCTCCATGCTGTTGAATTACGGCTTAAAAAGAATATATTTAGCAAAATATTGCCGTGCGTGAGCGTGCCTTAGGTAGTGCAGTTGCGGAATGTTACCATTCACAGAAAAGGGTAGCTAGTGGTTCGAGCTTAAAACCCCATTTTTTTAAATTTAATTCGAGAAGCTGGGTCTTGGAGAAAAGTTTACAGTAATATTTAATAAATAATGAAATATTACACAATAAAAGCCGTTACAATTTCAAGGAATGTCATAAAAGGGTTGAATTTTTCAAAAAAAATAAATAACAAGGACATCTTTATGCTGGACAACGCATTTTCAACAAAAGGGAGGACCCTTCTCCTTAACCACAAAACGGATTATGCTAAATGAGGTATCATTGCAAAGCTCACAGTCTGGAGAAATTTCATAAATGGGTTAAAATTTTTTAAAAAATAACATGGACATCTTTATATTGGACAAAATATTTTTACCAAAGATGGAAGAACCTTCCTCCCCAACCACAGAAAAATGAGGATAAATGAGATATTACGGGAAACCTTATAGTTCAGGGAGCATCATAAGGTGGTTGAAATTGGTAAAAAATTAACATGGACATCTTTATGCTGGACAACATATTTTCACCAAAAGAGGGAAAGACCCTTCTCCCCAACTAAAATTAGAGTGGGTAACTGAGGTATCACTCTAAAGCTTACAGTCACGGGAATGGCATAAAAGGGTTGAATTTTGAAAAAAAAAAGTAGTAAATGAATATAAAAAATGCGGGAAATATTATTTGTCAGCCGTATAGCTGACACGGGTTACTTGTCGTTTTAAATTCCTACTATAGTAATTGAAATTAAAGTTTGAGTTGACTCGATACTTTTTGAAAATTAGATGTTTGTTTTCTTTTTGTTAAAAATCTTTCAGTTTGACAAACTCGTGAGATTTAGTTGTTTCTGCCAGCGGCCACAATATCAAGAATGCATATATGCATTCTTGATAATACCAAGTATTAGCTTTCGCCTATTAACGTTTGCCTCTGT